>JANJGN010002743.1:0-60191 GCA_026770705.1 Isurus oxyrinchus
TATGGCGTATAATAATATATTCACAGTATATATCAGAGAATCTATATGCTGCATAATGATATATTCACAGTATAGCTTAGAGAATCCATATGGGGTATAATGCTATATTCACACTATAGATGAGAGAATCTATATGGGGTATAATGCTATATTCACAGTATAGATTAGAGAATCTATATGGAGTATAGTGCTATATTCACACTATAGATCAGAGAAATCTATATGGGGCATAATGATATATTCACTCTATAGATTAGAGAATCTATATGGGGTATAATTCCATATTCACACTATAGATTGTAGAATCTATATGGGGGTATAAGGATATATTCACACTATAGATTAGAGAATCTATATGGTGTATAATGATATAATCACACTATAGATTAGAGAATCAATATGGTGTATAATGTTATATTCACACTCTAGTTTGGAGATTCTATATGCGTATAATGATATATTCAGACTATAGATCAGAGAATCGATATGGAGTATAATGCAATATTCACACTGCAGATTGGAGAATTTATATGGGGTATAATGCTATATTCACACTATAGATTAGAGAATCTATATGGGGTATGATGCTATATTCACACCAAAGATTACAGAATCTATATGGGGTATAATGCGATATTCACACTATAGATTAGAGAATCTATATGGAGTATAATGCTATATTCACACTATAGATTAGGGAATCCATATGGGGTATAATGCTATATTCACACAATAGATTAGAGAATCTATACTGGGTTTAATGCAATATTCGCAGTATAGATTAGAGAATCTATATGGGGTATAATGACATATTCACATGATAGATTAGAGAATCCACATGGTGATAATGATATATCCACACTCTAGATTAGAGAATCTATTTGGGTATAATGCTATATTCACACTATAGATTAGAAAATCTATACAGTGTATAATGATATATTCACACTATAGATTAGAGAATCTGTATGGTGTATAATGCTATATTCACGCTATAGATTGGAGAATCTATATGGGGTATAATTATATATTCACACTATAGATTAGATTATATACATGGTATATAATGCTATATTAACAGTATAGATTGGAGAATCTATATGGGGTATAATGCTATATTCAGGCTATAGATTAGAGAATCTATATGGGGTATAATGCTATATTCACACTATAGATTAGAGAATCTATATGGGGGTATAATGCCATATTCACAATGTAGATTAGAGGATCTATATGGGGTATAAATATACATTCATACTATAGATTAGAGAATCTATATGGGGTATAATACTATATTCACACTATACATTGGAGAATCTATATGGGGTATAGTGATATATTCACAATATAGATTAGAGAATCTATACGGTGTATAATTATATATTCACACTATACATTAGAGAATCTATATGGGGTATAATGCTATATTCACACTATAGATTGGAGAATCTATATGGGGTATAATGATATATTCACACTATAGATTAGAGAATCTATATGGTGTATAATGCTATATTCACACTATAGATTGGAGAATTTATATGGAGTATAATGCTATATTCACCCTATAGATCAGAGAATCTATATGGTGTATCATGCTATATTCACACTATAGATGACAGAATCTATATGGGGTATAATGCTATATTCACACTATAGATTAGAGAATCTATATGGGGTATGATGCTATATTCACACTATAGATTAGAGAATCTAAATGGGGTATAATGATATATTCACACTATAGATTATACAGAATTGATGTGGGGGATAATGATATGTTCACATTATAGGTTAGACAGAATGTATATGGGGTGTAATGATACATTCACACTATGGATTAGACATGATCCATATGGGGTATAATGATATGTTCACACTGTAGATTAGACAGAATCTATATGGGGTATAATGATATATTCACACTATAGATTAGACAGAAAATATATGGGGTATAATGATACATTCACATTATAGATTAGACAGAATGTATATGGGGTATAATGATACATTCACACTATGGATTAGATGAAATCTGCATGGAGTATAATGATATATTCACACTATAGATTATACAGAATTGATGTGGGGGATAATGATATGTTCACATTATAGGTTAGACAGAATGTATATGGGGTGTAATGATACATTCACACTATGGATTAGACATGATCCATATGGGGTATAATGATATATTCACACTATAGATTATACAGAATTGATGTGGGGGATAATGATATGTTCACATTATAGGTTAGACAGAATGTATATGGGGTGTAATGATACATTCACACTATGGATTAGACATGATCCATATGGGGTATAATGATATGTTCACACTGTAGATTAGACAGAATCTATATGGGGTATAATGATAAATTCACACTATAGATTAGACAGAAACTATATGGGGTATAATGATACATTCACACTATAGATTAGACAGAATGTATATGGGGTATAATGATACATTCACACTATGGATTAGATGAAATCTGCATGGAGTATAATGATATATTCACACTATAGATTATACAGAATTGATGTGGGGTATAATGATATGTTCACATTATAGGTTAGACAGAATGTATATCGGGTATAATGATACATACACACTATAGATTAGACGGAATATATATGAGGTATAATGATACATTCACACTATAGATTATACAGAATCATTATGGGGTATAATGATCTACTCGCACTATGGATTATATAGAATGTATATGGGGTATAATGATATATTCACACTATGGATTAGAGGAAATCTGCATGAGGTATAAAGATATATTCACACTATAGATTATACAGAATTGATATGGGGAATAATGATATGCACACTTTATAGTTTAGCCAGAATGTATATCGGGTATAATGAGACATTGACACTATAGATTAGATAGAATCTATATGGGGTATAATGATACATTCACACTATAGATCAGAGAATCTATGTGGTATATAATGGTATATTCACACTTTAGATTAGAGAATCGATATGGTGTATAATGATACATTCACACTGTAGATTAGAGAATCTGAATGGTGTATAATGCTATATTCACACTATAGATTGGAGAATCTATATGGGGTATAATGATATATTCACACTATAGATTAGATGATCTATATGGGGTATAATGCTATATTCACACTATAGATTAGAGAATCTATATGGGGTATAATGCTATATTCACACTATAGATAGGAGAATCTATATGGGGCATAATGCTATATTCAAACTATAGATTGGAGAAAATATATGGAAATTAATGCTATATTCACACTATAGATCAGAGAATCTATATGGGGTATAATGCTATATTCACACTATAGATTAGAAAATCTATACAGTGTATAATGATATATTCACACTATAGATTAGAGAATCTGTATGGTGTATAATGCTATATTCACACTATAGATTGGAGAATCTATATGGGGTATAATTATATATTCACACTATAGATTAGATTATATACATGGTATATAATGCTATATTAACAGTATAGATTGGAGAATCTATATGGGGTATAATGCTATATTCAGACTATAGATTAGAGAATCTATATGGGGTATAATACTATATTCACACTATACATTGGAGAATCTATATGGGGTATAGTGATATATTCACAATATAGATTAGAGAATCTAAATGGTGTATAATTATATATTCACACTATACATTAGAGAATCTATATGGGGTATAATGCTATATTCACACTATAGATTGGAGAATCTATATGGGGTATAATGATATATTCACACTATAGATTAGAGAATCTATATGGTGTATAATGCTATATTCACATTATAGATTGGAGAATTTATATGGAGTATAATGCTATATTCACCCTATAGATCAGAGAATCTATATGGTGTATCATGCTATATTCACACTATAGATGACAGAATCTATATGGAGTATAATGCTATATTCACACTATAGATTAGAGAATCTATATGGGGTATGATGCTATATTCACACTATAGATTAGAGAATCTAAATGGGGTATAATGATATATTCAAACTATAGATTGGAGAAAATATATGGAAATTAATGCTATATTCACACTATAGATCAGAGAATCTATATGGGGTATAATGCTATATTCACACTATAGATTAGAAAATCTATACAGTGTATAATGATATATTCACACTATAGATTAGAGAATCTGTATGGTGTATAATGCTATATTCACACTATAGATTGGAGAATCTATATGGGGTATAATTATATATTCACACTATAGATTAGATTATATACATGGTGTATAATGCTATATTAACAGTATAGATTGGAGAATCTATATGGGGTATAATGCTATATTCAGACTATAGATTAGAGAATCTATATGGGGTATAATACTATATTCACACTATACATTGGAGAATCTATATGGGGTATAGTGATATATTCACAATATAGATTAGAGAATCTATATGGTGTATAATTATATATTCACACTATACATTAGAGAATCTATATGGGGTATAATGCTATATTCACACTATAGATTGGAGAATCTATATGGGGTATAATGATATATTCACACTATAGATTAGAGAATCTATATGGTGTATAATGCTATATTCACATTATAGATTGGAGAATTTATATGGAGTATAATGCTATATTCACCCTATAGATCAGAGAATCTATATGGTGTATCATGCTATATTCACACTATAGATTACAGAATCTATATGGGGTATAATGCTATATTCACACTATAGATTAGAGAATCTATATGGGGTATGATGCTATATTCACACTATAGATTAGAGAATCTATATGGTGTATAATGCTATATTCACATTATAGATTGGAGAATTTATATGGAGTATAATGCTATATTCACCCTATAGATCAGAGAATCTATATGGTGTATCATGCGATATTCACACTATAGATTCCAGAATCTATATGGGGTATAATGCTATATTCAGGCTATAGATTAGAGAATCTATATGGGGTATAATGCTATATTCACACTATAGATTAGAGAATCTATATGGGGTATAATGCCATATTCACAATGTAGATTAGAGGATCTATATGGGGTATAAATATACATTCATACTATAGATTAGAGAATCTATATGGGGTATAATACTATATTCACACTATACATTGGAGAATCTATATGGGGTATAGTGATATATTCACAATATAGATTAGAGAATCTATATGGTGTATAATTATATATTCACACTATACATTAGAGAATCTATATGGGGTATAATGCTATATTCACACTATAGATTGGAGAATCTATATGGGGTATAATGATATATTCACACTATAGATTAGAGAATCTATATGGTGTATAATGCTATATTCACATTATAGATTGGAGAATTTATATGGAGTATAATGCTATATTCACCCTATAGATCAGAGAATCTATATGGTGTATCATGCTATATTCACACTATAGATGACAGAATCTATATGGGGTATAATGCTATATTCACACTATAGATTAGAGAATCTATATGGGGTATGATGCTATATTCACACTATAGATTAGAGAATCTAAATGGGGTATAATGATATATTCACACTATAGATTATACAGAATTGATGTGGGGGATAATGATATGTTCACATTATAGGTTAGACAGAATGTATATGGGGTGTAATGATACATTCACACTATGGATTAGACATGATCCATATGGGGTATAATGATATGTTCACACTGTAGATTAGACAGAATCTATATGGGGTATAATGATATATTCACACTATAGATTAGACAGAAACTATATGGGGTATAATGATACATTCACACTATAGATTAGACAGAATGTATATGGGGTATAATGATACATTCACACTATGGATTAAATGAAATCTGCATGGAGTATAATGATATATTCACACTATAGATTATACAGAATTGATGTGGGGGATTATGATATGTTCACATTATAGGTTAGACAGAATGTATATCGGGTATAATGATACATACACACTATAGATTAGACGGAATATATATGAGGTATAATGATACATTCACACTATAGATTATACAGAATTCTTATGGGGTATAATGATCTACTCGCACTATGGATTATATAGAATGTATATGGGGTATAATGATATATTCACACTATGGATTAGAGGAAATCTGCATGAGGTATAAAGATATATTCACACTATAGATTATACAGAATTGATATGGGGAATAATGATATGCTCACTTTATAGTTTAGCCAGAATGTATATCGGGTATAATGAGACATTGACACTATAGATTAGATAGAATCTATATGGGGTATAATGATACATTCACACTATAGATCAGAGAATCTATGTGGTATATAATGGTATATTCACACTTTAGATTAGAGAATCGATATGGTGTATAATGATACATTCACACTGTAGATTAGAGAATCTGAATGGTGTATAATGCTATATTCACACTATAGATTGGAGAAACTATATGGCGTATAATAATATATTCACAGTATATATCAGAGAATCTATATGCTGCATAATGATATATTCACAGTATAGCTTAGAGAATCCATATGGGGTATAATGCTATATTCACACTATAGATGAGAGAATCTATATGGGGTATAATGCTATATTCACAGTATAGATTAGAGAATCTATATGGAGTATAGTGCTATATTCACACTATAGATCAGAGAATCTATATGGGGCATAATGATATATTCACTCTATAGATTAGAGAATCTATATGGGGTATAATTCCATATTCACACTATAGATTGTAGAATCTATATGGGGGTATAAGGATATATTCACACTATAGATTAGAGAATCTATATGGTGTATAATGATATAATCACACTATAGATTAGAGAATCAATATGGTGTATAATGCTATATTCACACTCTAGTTTGGAGATTCTATATGCGTATAATGATATATTCAGACTATAGATCAGAGAATCGATATGGAGTATAATGCAATATTCACACTGCAGATTGGAGAATTTATATGGGGTATAATGCTATATTCACACTATAGATTAGAGAATCTATATGGGGTATGATGCTATATTCACACCAAAGATTACAGAATCTATATGGGGTATAATGCGATATTCACACTATAGATTAGAGAATCTATATGGAGTATAATGCTATATTCACACTATAGATTAGGGAATCCATATGGGGTATAATGCTATATTCACACAATAGATTAGAGAATCTATACTGGGTTTAATGCAATATTCGCAGTATAGATTAGAGAATCTATATGGGGTATAATGATATATTCACAAGATAGATTAGAGAATCCACATGGTGATAATGATATATCCACACTCTAGATTAGAGAATCTATTTGGGTATAATGCTATATACACACTATAGATTAGAAAATCTATATGGAGTATAATGCTATATTCACACTATAGATTAGGGAATCCATATGGGGTATAATGCTATATTCACACAATAGATTAGAGAATCTATACTGGGTTTAATGCAATATTCGCACTATAGATTAGAGAATCTATATGGGGTATAATGACATATTCACATGATAGATTAGAGAATCCACATGGTGATAATGATATATCCACACTCTAGATTAGAGAATCTATTTGGGTATAATGCTATATTCACACTATAGATTAGAAAATCTACACAGTGTATAATGATATATTCACACTATAGATTAGAGAATCTGTATGGTGTATAATGCTATATTCACGCTATAGATTGGAGAATCTATATGGGGTATAATTATATATTCACACTATAGATTAGATTATATACATGGTATATAATGCTATATTAACAGTATAGATTGGAGAATCTATATGGGGTATAATGCTATATTCAGGCTATAGATTAGAGAATCTATATGGGGTATAATGCTATATTCACACTATAGATTAGAGAATCTATATGGGGTATAATGCCATATTCACAATGTAGATTAGAGGATCTATATGGGGTATAAATATATATTCATACTATAGATTAGAGAATCTATATGGGTTATAATACTATATTCACACTATACATTGGAGAATCTATATGGGGTATAGTGATATATTCACAATATAGATTAGAGAATCTATATGGTGTATAATTATATATTCACACTATACATTAGAGAATCTATATGGGGTATAATGCTATATTCACACTATAGATTGGAGAATCTATATGGGGTATAATGATATATTCACACTATAGATTAGAGAATCTATATGGTGTATAATGCTATATTCACACTATAGATTGGAGAATTTATATGGAGTATAATGCTATATTCACCCTATAGATCAGAGAATCTATATGGTGTATCATGCTATATTCACACTATAGATGACAGAATCTATATGGGGTATAATGCTATATTCACACTATAGATTAGAGAATCTATATGGGGTATGATGCTATATTCACACTATAGATTAGAGAATCTAAATGGGGTATAATGATATATTCACACTATAGATTATACAGAATTGATGTGGGGGATAATGATATGTTCACATTATAGGTTAGACAGAATGTATATGGGGTGTAATGATACATTCACACTATGGATTAGACATGATCCATATGGGGTATAATGATATGTTCACACTGTAGATTAGACAGAATCTATATGGGGTATAATGATATATTCACACTATAGATTAGACAGAAACTATATGGGGTATAATGATACATTCACACTATAGATTAGACAGAATGTATATGGGGTATAATGATACATTCACACTATGGATTAGATGAAATCTGCATGGAGTATAATGATATATTCACACTATAGATTATACAGAATTGATGTGGGGGATAATGATATGTTCACATTATAGGTTAGACAGAATGTATATCGGGTATAATGATACATACACACTATAGATTAGACGGAATATATATGAGGTATAATGATACATTCACACTATAGATTATACAGAATTCTTATGGGGTATAATGATCTACTCGCACTATGGATTATATAGAATGTATATGGGGTATAATGATATATTCACACTATGGATTAGAGGAAATCTGCATGAGGTATAAAGATATATTCACACTATAGATTATACAGAATTGATATGGGGAATAATGATATGCTCACTTTATAGTTTAGCCAGAATGTATATCGGGTATAATGAGACATTGACACTATAGATTAGATAGAATCTATATGGGGTATAATGATACATTCACACTATAGATCAGAGAATCTATGTGGTATATAATGGTATATTCACACTTTAGATTAGAGAATCGATATGGTGTATAATGATACATTCACACTGTAGATTAGAGAATCTGAATGGTGTATAATGCTATATTCACACTATAGATTGGAGAAACTATATGGCGTATAATAATATATTCACAGTATATATCAGAGAATCTATATGCTGCATAATGATATATTCACAGTATAGCTTAGAGAATCCATATGGGGTATAATGCTATATTCACACTATAGATGAGAGAATCTATATGGGGTATAATGCTATATTGACAGTATAGATTAGAGAATCTATATGGAGTATAGTGCTATATTCACACTATAGATCAGAGAATCTATATGGGGCATAATGATATATTCACTCTATAGATTAGAGAATCTATATGGGGTATAATTCCATATTCACACTATAGATTGTAGAATCTATATGGGGGTATAAGGATATATTCACACTATAGATTAGAGAATCTATATGGTGTATAATGATATAATCACACTATAGATTAGAGAATCAATATGGTGTATAATGCTATATTCACACTCTAGTTTGGAGATTCTATATGCGTATAATGATATATTCAGACTATAGATCAGAGAATCGATATGGAGTATAATGCAATATTCACACTGCAGATTGGAGAATTTATATGGGGTATAATGCTATATTCACACTATAGATTAGAGAATCTATATGGGGTATGATGCTATATTCACACCAAAGATTACAGAATCTATATGGGGTATAATGCGATATTCACACTATAGATTAGAGAATCTATATGGAGTATAATGCTATATTCACACTATAGATTAGGGAATCCATATGGGGTATAATGCTATATTCACACAATAGATTAGAGAATCTATACTGGGTTTAATGCAATATTCGCAGTATAGATTAGAGAATCTATATGGGGTATAATGACATATTCACATGATAGATTAGAGAATCCACATGGTGATAATGATATATCCACACTCTAGATTAGAGAATCTATTTGGGTATAATGCTATATTCACACTATAGATTAGAAAATCTATACAGTGTATAATGCTATATTCACACTATAGATTAGAGAATCTGTATGGTGTATAATGCTATATTCACGCTATAGATTGGAGAATCTATATGGGGTATAATTATATATTCACACTATAGATTAGATTATATACATGGTATATAATGCTATATTAACAGTATAGATTGGAGAATCTATATGGGGTATAATGCTATATTCAGGCTATAGATTAGAGAATCTATATGGGGTATAATGCTATATTCACACTATAGATTAGAGAATCTATATGGGGTATAATGCCATATTCACAATGTAGATTAGAGGATCTATATGGGGTATAAATATATATTCATACTATAGATTAGAGAATCTATATGGGGTATCATACTATATTCACACTATACATTGGAGAATCTATATGGGGTATAGTGATATATTCACAATATAGATTAGAGAATCTATATGGTGTATAATTATATATTCACACTATACATTAGAGAATCTATATGGGGTATAATGCTATATTCACACTATAGATTGGAGAATCTATATGGGGTATAATGATATATTCACACTATAGATTAGAGAATCTATATGGTGTATAATGCTATATTCACACTATAGATTGGAGAATTTATATGGAGTATAATGCTATATTCACCCTATAGATCAGAGAATCTATATGGTGTATCATGCTATATTCACACTATAGATGACAGAATCTATATGGGGTATAATGCTATATTCACACTATAGATTAGAGAATCTATATGGGGTATGATGCTATATTCACACTATAGATTAGAGAATCTAAATGGGGTATAATGATATATTCACACTATAGATTATACAGAATTGATGTGGGGGATAATGATATGTTCACATTATAGGTTAGACAGAATGTATATGGGGTGTAATGATACATTCACACTATGGATTAGACATGATCCATATGGGGTATAATGATATGTTCACACTGTAGATTAGACAGAATCTATATGGGGTATAATGATATATTCACACTATAGATTAGACAGAAACTATATGGGGTATAATGATACATTCACACTATAGATTAGACAGAATGTATATGGGGTATAATGATACATTCACACTATGGATTAGATGAAATCTGCATGGAGTATAATGATATATTCACACTATAGATTATACAGAATTGATGTGGGGGATAATGATATGTTCACATTATAGGTTAGACAGAATGTATATCGGGTATAATGATACATACACACTATAGATTAGACGGAATATATATGAGGTATAATGATACATTCACACTATAGATTATACAGAATTCTTATGGGGTATAATGATCTACTCGCACTATGGATTATATAGAATGTATATGGGGTATAATGATATATTCACACTATGGATTAGAGGAAATCTGCATGAGGTATAAAGATATATTCACACTATAGATTATACAGAATTGATATGGGGAATAATGATATGCTCACTTTATAGTTTAGCCAGAATGTATATCGGGTATAATGAGACATTGACACTATAGATTAGATAGGAATCTATATGGGGTATAATGATACATTCACACTATAGATCAGAGAATCTATGTGGTATATAATGGTATATTCACACTTTAGATTAGAGAATCGATATGGTGTATAATGATACATTCACACTGTAGATTAGAGAATCTGAATGGTGTATAATGCTATATTCACACTATAGATTGGAGAATCTATATGGGGTATAATGATATATTCACACTATAGATTAGATGATCTATATGGGGTATAATGCTATATTCACACTATAGATTAGAGAATCTATATGGGGTATAATGCTATATTCACACTATAGATAGGAGAATCTATATGGGGTATAATGCTATATTCAAACTATAGATTGGAGAAAATATATGGAAATTAATGCTATATTCACACTATAGATCAGAGAATCTATATGGGGTATAATGCTATATTCACACTATAGATTAGAAAATCTATACAGTGTATAATGATATATTCACACTATAGATTAGAGAATCTGTATGGTGTATAATGCTATATTCACACTATAGATTGGAGAATCTATATGGGGTATAATTATATATTCACACTATAGATTAGATTATATACATGGTATATAATGCTATATTAACAGTATAGATTGGAGAATCTATATGGGGTATAATGCTATATTCAGACTATAGATTAGAGAATCTATATGGGGTATAATACTATATTCACACTATACATTGGAGAATCTATATGGGGTATAGTGATATATTCACAATATAGATTAGAGAATCTATATGGTGTATAATTATATATTCACACTATACATTAGAGAATCTATATGGGGTATAATGCTATATTCACACTATAGATTGGAGAATCTATATGGGGTATAATGATATATTCACACTATAGATTAGAGAATCTATATGGTGTATAATGCTATATTCACATTATAGATTGGAGAATTTATATGGAGTATAATGCTATATTCACCCTATAGATCAGTGAATCTATATGGTGTATCATGCTATATTCACACTATAGATTACAGAATCTATATGGGGTATAATGCTATATTCACACTATAGATTAGAGAATCTATATGGGGTATGATGCTATATTCACACTATAGATTAGAGAATCTAAATGGGGTATAATGATATATTCACACTATAGATTATACAGAATTGATGCGGGGGATAATGATATGTTCACATTATAGGTTAGACAGAATGTATATGGGGTGTAATGATACATTCACACTATGGATTAGACATGATCCATATGGGGTATAATGATATGTTCACACTGTAGATTAGACAGAATCTATATGGGGTATAATGATATATTCACACTATAGATTAGACAGAAACTATATGGGGTATAATGATACATTCACACTATAGATTAGACAGAATGTATATGGGGTATAATGATACATTCACACTATGGATTAGATGAAATCTGCATGGAGTATAATGATATATTCACACTATAGATTATACAGAATTGATGTGGGGGATAATGATATGTTCACATTATAGGTTAGACAGAATGTATATCGGGTATAATGATACATACACACTATAGATTAGACGGAATATATATGAGGTATAATGATACATTCACACTATAGATTATACAGAATTCTTATGGGGTATAATGATCTACTCGCACTATGGATTATATAGAATGTATATGGGGTATAATGATATATTCACACTATGGATTAGAGGAAATCTGCATGAGGTATAAAGATATATTCACACTATAGATTATACAGAATTGATATGGGGAATAATGATATGCTCACTTTATAGTTTAGCCAGAATGTATATCGGGTATAATGAGACATTGACACTATAGATTAGATAGAATCTATATGGGGTATAATGATACATTCACACTATAGATCAGAGAATCTATGTGGTATATAATGGTATATTCACACTTTAGATTAGAGAATCGATATGGTGTATAATGATACATTCACACTGTAGATTAGAGAATCTGAATGGTGTATAATGCTATATTCACACTATAGATTGGAGAATCTATATGGGTATAATGATATATTCACACTATAGATTAGATTATCTATATGGGGTATAATGCTATATTCACACTATAGATTAGAGAATCTATATGGGGTATAATGCTATATTCGCACTATAGATAGGAAATCTATATGGGGTATAATGCTATATTCAAACTATAGATTGGAGAAAATATATGGAAATTAATGCTATATTCACACTATAGATCAGAGAATCTATATGGGGTATAATGCTATATTCACACTATAGATTAGAAAATCTATACAGTGTATAATGATATATTCACACTATAGATTAGAGAATCTGTATGGTGTATAATGCTATATTCACACTATAGATTGGAGAATCTATATGGGGTATAATTATATATTCACACTATAGATTAGATTATATACATGGTATATAATGCTATATTAACAGTATAGATTGGAGAATCTATATGGGGTATAATGCTATATTCAGACTATAGATAGAGAATCTATATGGGGTATAATACTATATTCACACTATACATTGGAGAATCTATATGGGGTATAGTGATATATTCACAATATAGATTAGAGAATCTATATGGTGTATAATTATATATTCACACTATACATTAGAGAATCTATATGGGGTATAATGCTATATTCACACTATAGATTGGAGAATCTATATGGGGTATAATGATATATTCACACTATAGATTAGAGAATCTATATGGTGTATAATGCTATATTCACATTATAGATTGGAGAATTTATATGGAGTATAATGCTATATTCACCCTATAGATCAGTGAATCTATATGGTGTATCATGCTATATTCACACTATAGATTACAGAATCTATATGGGGTATAATGCTATATTCACACTATAGATTAGAGAATCTATATGGGGTATGATGCTATATTCACACTATAGATTAGAGAATCTAAATGGGGTATAATGATATATTCACACTATAGATTATACAGAATTGATGTGGGGGATAATGATATGTTCACATTATAGGTTAGACAGAATGTATATGGGGTGTAATGATACATTCACACTATGGATTAGACATGATCCATATGGGGTATAATGATATGTTCACACTGTAGATTAGACAGAATCTATATGGGGTATAATGATATATTCACACTATAGATTAGACAGAAACTATATGGGGTATAATGATACATTCACACTATAGATTAGACAGAATGTATATGGGGTATAATGATACATTCACACTGTGGATTAGATGAAATCTGCATGGAGTATAATGATATATTCACACTATAGATTATACAGAATTGATGTGGGGGATAATGATATGTTCACATTATAGGTTAGACAGAATGTATATCGGGTATAATGATACATACACACTATAGATTAGACGGAATATATATGAGGTATAATGATACATTCAAACTATAGATTATACAGAATTCTTATGGGGTATAATGATCTATTCGCACTATGGATTATATAGAATGTATATGGGGTATAATGATATATTCACACTATGGATTAGAGGAAATCTGCATGAGGTATAAAGATATATTCACACTATAGATTATACAGAATTGATATGGGGAATAATGATATGCTCACTTTATAGTTTAGCCAGAATGTATATCGGGTATAATGAGACATTGACACTATAGATTAGATAGAATCTATATGGGGTATAATGATACATTCACACTATAGATCAGAGAATCTATGTGGTATATAATGGTATATTCACACTTTAGATTAGAGAATCGATATGGCGTATAATGATACATTCACACTGTAGATTAGAGAATCTGAATGGTGTATAATGCTATATTCACACTATAGATTGGAGAATCTATATGGGGTATAATGATATATTCACACTATAGATTAGATGATCTATATGGGGTATAATGCTATATTCACACTATAGATTAGAGAATCTATATGGGGTATAATGCTATATTCACACTATAGATAGGAGAATCTATATGGGGTATAATGCTATATTCACACTATAGATTGGAGAAAATATATGGAAATTAATGCTTTATTCTCACTATAGATCAGAGAATCTATATGGGGTATAATGCTATATTCACATTATAGATTGGAGAAACAATATGGGGTATAATGCTTTATTCACAGTAAAGATTAGTGAATCTATAGGGTGTATAATGATATATTCACAGCATAGCTTAGAGAATCCATATCGGGTATAATGCTATATTCACACTATAGATTAGAGAATCTATATGGGGTATAATGCTATATTCACAGTATAGATTAGAGAATCTATATGGGGTATAATGCTATATTCACACTATAGATTGGGGAATCTATATGGCGTATAATGAAATATTCACACTATAGATTAGAGAATATATATGGTGTATAATGATATAATCACACTATAGATAAGATAATCTATATGATGTATAATGCTATATTCACACTCTAGATTGGAGAATCTATATGGTGTATAACGATATATTCAGACTATAGATCAGAGAATCTATATGGTGTATAATGCTATTATCACACTATAGATAAGAGAATCTATATGGGGTATAATGCTATATTCACACTATAGATTAGAGAATCTACATCGGTATAATGCTATATTCACACTCTAGATTGGAGAATCTATAAGGGGTATAATGACATATTCACACGATAGATTAGAGAATCTATATGGTGTATTATGATATAATCGCACTATAGATTAGAGAATCTAAATGGTGTATAATGCTAAATTCACACTCTAGATGGGAGAACATATATGGGGTATAATGATATATTCAGACTATAGATCAGAGAATCTATATGGTGTATAATGCTATATTCACACGACAGATTGGAGAATCTATATGGGGTATAATGCTATATTCACACTATAGATTCTCAAAACTATATGGGGTATAATGCTATATTCAAACTATACATTAGAGAATCTATGTGGGGGTATAAGGCTATATTCACACTATAGATTAGAGAATCAATATTGAGTCTAATGCTATATTCACACTATATATTTGAGAATCTATATGGAGTATAATGCTATATTCACAGTATAGATTAGAGAATCCATATGGGGTATAATGCTATATTCACACAATAGATTAGAGAATCTATATGGGGTATAATGCAATATTCACACTATAGATCAGAGAATCTATATGGGATATAATGCTTTATTCACACTATAGATTAGAGAATCTATATAGGGTATAATGCTATATTCCCACTATAGATTAGGGAATCTATATGGGGTATAATGCCATATTCACACTATAGATTAGAGAATCTATATGGGGTATAAATATATATTCAGACTATAGATTAGAGAATCTATATGGGGTATAATACTATATTCACACTATAGATTGGAGAATCTATATGGGGTATAGTGATATATTCACAATAAAAATTAGAGAATCTATATGGTGTATAATGATATAT
Source organism: Isurus oxyrinchus (assembly GCA_026770705.1). Taxonomy (NCBI): domain Eukaryota; kingdom Metazoa; phylum Chordata; class Chondrichthyes; order Lamniformes; family Lamnidae; genus Isurus; species Isurus oxyrinchus. The sequence continues at coordinate 17,253 of JANJGN010002743.1, forward strand.
TCACACTATATATTAGAGAATCTATATGGGGTATAACGCTAAATTCACACTATAGATTGGAGAATCTATATGGGGTATAATGAAACATTCACACTATAGATTAGAGAATCTATATGATGTATAATGCTATATTCACACTATAGATTGGAGAATATATATATGGAGTATAATGCTATATTCACACTATAGATCAGAGAATCTCTATGGGGTATCATGCTATATTCACACTATAGATTACAGAATCTATATTGGGTATAATGCTATATTCACACTATAGATTAGAAAATCTAAATGGGGTATGATGCTACATTCACACTATAGATTAGAGAATCTATATGGGGTATAATGATATATTCACACTATAGATTAGAGAATCTATATGAGGTTTAATGCTATATTCACACTATAGATTGGAGTATTTATATGGGGTATAATGATATGTTCAGACTATTGATCTTAGAATCTATATGGGGTATAATGCTATATTCACACTATAGATTTGAGAAACTATATGGCGTATAATAATATATTCACAGTATATATCAGAGAATCCATATGCTGCATAATGATATATTCACAGTATAGCTTAGAGAATCCATATGGGGTATCATGCTATATTCACACTATAGATTAGAGAATCTATATGGGGCATAATGATATATTCACTCTATAGATTAGAGAATCTATATGGGGTATAATTCCATATTCACACTATAGATTGTAGAATCTATATGGGGTATAAGGATATATTCACACTATAGATTAGAGAATCTATATGGTGTATAATGATATAATCACACTATAGATTAGAGAATCTATATGGTGTATAATGCTATATTCACACTCTTGTTTGGAGAATCTATATGCGTGTAATGATATATTCAGACTATAGATCAGAGAATCTATATGGAGTATAATGCAATATTCACACTGCAGATTGGAGAATTTATATGGGGTATAATGCTATATTCACACTATAGATTAGAGAATCTATATGGGGTATAATGCTATATTCACACCAAAGATTACAGAATCTATATGGGGTATAATGCGATATTCACACTATAGATTAGAGAATCTATATGGAGTATAATGCTATATTCACACTATAGATTAGGGAATCCATATTGGGTATAATGCTATATTCACACAATAGATTAGAGAATCTATACGGGGTATAATGCAATATTCGCACTATATATTAGAGAATCTATATGGGGTATAATGACATATTCACATGATAGATTAGTGAATCCACATGGTGATAATGATATATCCATACTCTAGATTAGAGAATCTATATGGGGTATAATGCTATATTCACACTATAGATTAGAAAATCTATACAGTGTATAATGATATATTCACACTATAGATTAGAGAATCTGTATGGTGTATAATGCTATATTCACACTATAGATTGGAGAATCTATATGGGGTATAATTATATATTCACACTATAGATTAGATTATATACATGGTGTATAATGCTATATTAACAGTATAGATTGGAGAATCTATATGGGGTATAAAGCTAGATTCACACTATAGACTAGAGAATCTATATGGGGTATAATGCAATATTCACACTATAGATTAGAGAATCTATATGGGGTATAATGCTATATTCAGACTATAGATTAGAGAATCTATATGGGGTATAATGCTATATTCACACTATAGATTAGAGAATCTATATGGGGTATAATGCCATATTCACAATATAGATTAGAGGATCTATATGGGGTATAAATATATATTCATACTATAGATTAGAGAATCTATATGGGGTATAATACTATATTCACACTATACATTGGAGAATCTATATGGGGTATAATGCTATATTCACACTATAGGTTGGAGAATCTATATGGGGTATAATAATATATTCACACTATAGATTAGAGAATCTATATGGGGTATGATGCTATATTCACACTATAGATTAGAGAATGTAAATGGGGTATAATGATATATTCACTATAGATTACAGAATCTATATGGGGTATAATGCTATATTCACACTATAGATTGGAGTATCTATATGGGGTATAATGATTTATTCAGACTATTGATCAGAGAATCCATATGGGGTATAATGCTATATCCACACTATAGATTAGAGAATCTATATGGGGTATAATGCTATATTCACAGTATAGATTAGAGAATCTATATGGGGTATAATGCTATATTCACACTATAGATGAGACAATCTTTATGGAGTATAATGCTATATTCACACTATCGATTAGAGAATATATATGGGTATAATGCTATATTCACACTATAGATTGGAGAATATATATGGAGTATAATGCTATATTCACCCTATAGATCAGAGAATCTATATGGTGTATCATGCTATATTCACACTATAGATTACAGAATCTATATGGGGTATAATGCTATATTCACACTATAGATTAGAGAATCTATATGGGGTATGATGCTATATTCACACTATAGATTAGAGAATCTAAATGGGGTATAATGATATATTCACTATAGATTACAGAATCTATATGGGGTATAATGCTATATTCACACTATAGATTGGAGTATCTATATGGGGTATAATGATTTATTCAGACTATTGATCAGAGAATCCATATGGGGTATAATGCTATATTCACACTATAGATTAGAGAATCTATATGGGGTATAATGCTATATTCACAGTATAGATTAGAGAATCTATATGGGGTATAATGCTATATTCACACTATAGATGAGACAATCTTTATGGAGTATAATGCTATATTCACACTATCGATTAGAGAATCTATATGGGTATAATGATATATTCACTCTATTGATTAGAGAATCTATATGGGGTATAATACTATATTCAAACTATAGATTGGAGAATCTATATGGGGGTATAATGATATGTTCACACTATAGATTAGAGAATCTATATGGTGTATAATGATATAATCACACTATAGATTAGAGAATCTATATGGTGTATAATGCTATATTCACACTCTAGTTTGGAGAATCTATATGCGTATAATGATATATTCAGACTATAGGTCAGAGAATCTATATGGAGTATAATGCAATATTCACACTACAGATTGGAGAATTTATATGGGGTATAATGCCATATTAACAGTATAGATTGGAGAATCTATATAGGGTATAATGCTATATTCACACCAATGATTACAGAATCTATATGGGGTATAATGCTATATTCACACTATAGATTAGGGAATCTATATGGAGTATAATGCTATATTCACACCATGGATTAGAGAATCCATATGGGGTATAATGCTATATTCACACAATAGATTAGAGAATCTATACGGGGTATAATGCAATATTCACACTATAGATTAGAGAATCTATATGGGGTATAATGATATATTCACATTATAGATTAGAGTATCTATATGGTGATAATGATATATCCACACTCTAGATTAGAGAATCTACATGGGGTATAATGCTATATTCACACAATATATTAGAAAATCTATACAGTGTATAATGATATATTCACACTAAAGATTAGAGAATCTGTATGGTGTATAATGCTATATTCACACTATAGATTGGAGAATCTATATGGGATATAATTATATATTCACACTATAGATTAGACGGAAACTATATGGAGTATAATAATATATTCACACTATAGATTATACAGAATTGATGTGGGGGATAATGATATGTTCACATTATAGGTTAGACAGAATGTATATGGGGTATAATGATACATTCACACTATGGATTAGACATGATCGATATGGGGTATAATGATATGTTTCACACTGTAGATTAGACAGAATCCTTATGGGGTATAATGATCTATTCGCACTATGGATTATACAGAATGTATATGGGTATAATGATATATTTACACTATGGATTAGATGAAATATGCAAGGGGTATAAAGATATATTCACACTATAGATTATACAGAATTGATATGGGTTATAATGATATGTTCACCTTCTAGTTTAGACACAATGTATATCGGGTATAATGAGACATTGACACTATAGATTAGATAGAATCTATATGGGGTATAATGATACATTCACAATATAGATCAGAGAATCTCTGGTGTATTATGGTATATTCACAATTTAGATCAGAGAATCTATTTGGTTTATAATGATATATTCACACTATAGATTAGAAAATCTGTATGGTGTATAATGCTATATTCACACTATAGATTGGAGAATCTAAATGGGTTATAATGATATATTCACAGTATAGATTAGATGATCTATATGGGGTATAATGCTATATTCACACAATAGATTGGAGAATCTATATGGGGTATAATGATATATTCACACTATAGATTAGAGAATCTATATGGGGTATAATGCTATATTCACACTATAGATTAGAGAATCTATATGGGGTATAATGATATATTCAGACTATAGTTTAGAGAATCTGTATGGTGTATAATGCTATATTCACACTATAGATTGGAGAAACTATATGGGGTATAATGCTATATTCACACTATATATTAGATGATCGATATGGGGTAGAAAGCTATATTCACACTATAGATTAGACTGAATCTAAATGGGGTTTAATGATGTATTCACACTATAGATTAGACTGAATCTACATGGTGTATAATGATATATTCACACTATAGATTAGACAGAATCTATATGGGGTATAATGATATATTCACACTATAGATTAGACAGAATCTATATGGGGTATAATGTTAAATTCACACTATGGATTAGATGAAATCTGCATGGGGTATAATGATATATTCACACTATAGATTATACTGAATTGATGTGGGGGATAATGATATGTTCACTTTATTGGTAAGACAGAATGTATATCGGGTATAATGATACATTCACACTATGGATTAGACAGAATTTATACGAGGTATAATGATACATTCACACTATAGATTAGACAGAATCCTTATGGGGTATAATGATCTATTCGCACTATGGATTATACAGAATGTATATTGGTATAATGATATATTCACACTATGGATTAGATGATATCTGCATGGGGTATAAAGGTATATTCACACTATAGATTATACAGAATTGATAAGGGGTATAATGATATGTTCACCTTATAGATTAGGCACAATGTATATCGGGTATAATGAGACATTGACACTATAGATTAGATAGAATCTATATGGGGTATAATGATACATTCACACTATAGATCATTGAATCTCTGGTGTATAATGGTATATTCACAATTTAGATCGGAGAATCTATTTGGTTTATAATGATACATTCACACTATAGATCATTGAATCTCTGGTGTATAATGGTATATTCACAATTTAGATCAGAGAATCTATTTGGTTTATAATGATATATTCACACTATAGATTAGAAAATCTGTATGGTGTATAATGCTATATTCACACTATAGATTGGAGAATCTATATGGGTTATAATGATATATTCACACTATAGATTAGATGATCTATATGGGGTATAATGCTATATTCACACAATAGATTGGAGAATCTATATGGGGTATAGTGATATATTCACAATAAAAATTAGAGAATATATATGGTGTATAATGATATATTCACACTATTGATTGGAGAATCTATATGGAGTATAATGCTATCTTCACACTATAGATTGGCGAATCTATATGGGGTATAATGATATATTCACACTATAGAATAGAGAATCTATATGGTATATAATGCTATATTCACACTATAGATTGGAGAATCTATGTGGGGTATAGTTATATATTCACACCATAGATTAGAGAATCTATATGGTGTATAATGCTATATTCACAGTATACATTGGAGAATCCATACGGAGTATAATGCTATATTCACACTATAGATTAGAGAATCTATATGGGGTATAATGCTTTATTCACACTATAGATTAGATTATATACATGGTGTATAATGCTATATTAACAGTATAGATTGGAGAATCTATATGGGGTATAAAGCTAGATTCACACTATAGACTAGAGAATCTATATGGGGTATAATGCAATATTCACACTATAGATTAGAGAATCTATATGGGGTATAATGCTATATTCAGACTATAGATTAGAGAATCTATATGGGGTATAATGCTATATTCACACTATAGATTAGAGAATCTATATGGGGTATAATGCCATATTCACAATATAGATTAGAGGATCTATATGGGGTATAAATATATATTCATACTATAGATTAGAGAATCTATATGGGGTATAATACTATATTCACACTATACATTGGAGAATCTATATGGGGTATAATGCTATATTCACACTATAGGTTGGAGAATCTATATGGGGTATAATGATATATTCACACTATAGATTAGAGAATCTATATGGGGTATGATGCTATATTCACACTATAGATTAGAGAATGTAAATGGGGTATAATGATATATTCACTATAGATTACAGAATCTATATGGGGTATAATGCTATATTCACACTATAGATTAGATTATATACATGGTGTATAATGCTATATTAACAGTATAGATTGGAGAATCTATATGGGGTATAAAGCTAGATTCACACTATAGACTAGAGAATCTATATGGGGTATAATGCAATATTCACACTATAGATTAGAGAATCTATATGGGGTATAATGCTATATTCAGACTATAGATTAGAGAATCTATATGGGGTATAATGCTATATTCACACTATAGATTAGAGAATCTATATGGGGTATAATGCCATATTCACAATATAGATTAGAGGATCTATATGGGGTATAAATATATATTCATACTATAGATCAGAGAATCTATATGGGGTATAATACTATATTCACACTATACATTGGAGAATCTATATGGGGTATAATGCTATATTCACACTATAGGTTGGAGAATCTATATGGGGTATAATAATATATTCACACTATAGATTAGAGAATCTATATGGGGTATGATGCTATGTTCACACTATAGATTAGAGAATGTAAATGGGGTATAATGATATATTCACTATAGATTACAGAATCTATATGGGGTATAATGCTATATTCACACTATAGATTGGAGTATCTATATGGGGTATAATGATTTATTCAGACTATTGATCAGAGAATCCATATGGGGTATAATGCTATATTCACACTATAGATTAGAGAATCTATATGGGGTATAATGCTATATTCACAGTATAGATTAGAGAATCTATATGGGGTATAATGCTATATTCACACTATAGATGAGACAATCTTTATGGAGTATAATGCTATATTCACACTATCGATTAGAGAATATATATGGGTATAATGCTATATTCACACTATAGATTGGAGAATATATATGGAGTATAATGCTATATTCACCCTATAGATCAGAGAATCTATATGGTGTATCATGCTATATTCACACTATAGATTACAGAATCTATATGGGGTATAATGCTATATTCACACTATAGATTAGAGAATCTATATGGGGTATGATGCTATATTCACACTATAGATTAGAGAATCTAAATGGGGTATAATGATATATTCACTATAGATTACAGAATCTATATGGGGTATAATGCTATATTCACACTATAGATTGGAGTATCTATATGGGGTATAATGATTTATTCAGACTATTGATCAGAGAATCCATATGGGGTATAATGCTATATTCACACTATAGATTAGAGAATCTATATGGGGTATAATGCTATATTCACAGTATAGATTAGAGAATCTATATGGGGTATAATGCTATATTCACACTATAGATGAGACAATCTTTATGGAGTATAATGCTATATTCACACTATCGATTAGAGAATCTATATGGGTATAATGATATATTCACTCTATAGATTAGAGAATCTATATGGGGTATAATACTATATTCAAACTATAGATTGGAGAATCTATATGGGGGTATAATGATATGTTCACACTATAGATTAGAGAATCTATATGGTGTATAATGATATAATCACACTATAGATTAGAGAATCTATATGGTGTATAATGCTATATTCACACTCTAGTTTGGAGAATCTATATGCGTATAATGATATATTCAGACTATAGGTCAGAGAATCTATATGGAGTATAATGCAATATTCACACTACAGATTGGAGAATTTATATGGGGTATAATGCCATATTAACAGTATAGATTGGAGAATCTATATAGGGTATAATGCTATATTCACACCAATGATTACAGAATCTATATGGGGTATAATGCTATATTCACACTATAGATTAGGGAATCTATATGGAGTATAATGCTATATTCACACCATGGATTAGAGAATCCATATGGGGTATAATGCTATATTCACACAATAGATTAGAGAATCTATACGGGGTATAATGCAATATTCACACTATAGATTAGAGAATCTATATGGGGTATAATGATATATTCACATTATAGATTAGAGTATCTATATGGTGATAATGATATATCCACACTCTAGATTAGAGAATCTACATGGGGTATAATGCTATATTCACACAATATATTAGAAAATCTATACAGTGTATAATGATATATTCACACTAAAGATTAGAGAATCTGTATGGTGTATAATGCTATATTCACACTATAGATTGGAGAATCTATATGGGATATAATTATATATTCACACTATAGATTAGACGGAAACTATATGGAGTATAATAATATATTCACACTATAGATTATACAGAATTGATGTGGGGGATAATGATATGTTCACATTATAGGTTAGACAGAATGTATATGGGGTATAATGATACATTCACACTATGGATTAGACATGATCGATATGGGGTATAATGATATGTTCACACTGTAGATTAGACAGAATCCTTATGGGGTATAATGATCTATTCGCACTATGGATTATACAGAATGTATATGGGTATAATGATATATTTACACTATGGATTAGATGAAATATGCAAGGGGTATAAAGATATATTCACACTATAGATTATACAGAATTGATATGGGGTATAATGATATGTTCACCTTCTAGTTTAGACACAATGTATATCGGGTATAATGAGACATTGACACTATAGATTAGATAGAATCTATATGGGGTATAATGATACATTCACAATATAGATCAGAGAATCTCTGGTGTATTATGGTATATTCACAATTTAGATCAGAGAATCTATTTGGTTTATAATGATATATTCACACTATAGATTAGAAAATCTGTATGGTGTATAATGCTATATTCACACTATAGATTGGAGAATCTATATGGGTTATAATGATATATTCACAGTATAGATTAGATGATCTATATGGGGTATAATGCTATATTCACACAATAGATTGGAGAATCTATATGGGGTATAATGATATATTCACACTATAGATTAGAGAATCTATATGGGGTATAATGCTATATTCACACTATAGATTAGAGAATCTATATGGGGTATAATGATATATTCAGACTATAGTTTAGAGAATCTGTATGGTGTATAATGCTATATTCACACTATAGATTGGAGAAACTATATGGGGTATAATGCTATATTCACACTATATATTAGATGATCGATATGGGGTAGAAAGCTATATTCACACTATAGATTAGACTGAATCTAAATGGGGTTTAATGATGTATTCACACTATAGATTAGACTGAATCTACATGGTGTATAATGATATATTCACACTATAGATTAGACAGAATCTATATGGGGTATAATGATATATTCACACTATAGATTAGACAGAATCTATATGGGGTATAATGTTAAATTCACACTATGGATTAGATGAAATCTGCATGGGGTATAATGATATATTCACACTATAGATTATACTGAATTGATGTGGGGGATAATGATATGTTCACTTTATTGGTAAGACAGAATGTATATCGGGTATAATGATACATTCACACTATGGATTATACAGAATTTATACGAGGTATAATGATACATTCACACTATAGATTAGACAGAATCCTTATGGGGTATAATGATCTATTCGCACTATGGATTATACAGAATGTATATTGGTATAATGATATATTCACACTATGGATTAGATGATATCTGCATGGGGTATAAAGGTATATTCACACTATAGATTATACAGAATTGATAAGGGGTATAATGATATGTTCACCTTATAGATTAGGCACAATGTATATCGGGTATAATGAGACATTGACACTATAGATTAGATAGAATCTATATGGGGTATAATGATACATTCACACTATAGATCATTGAATCTCTGGTGTATAATGGTATATTCACAATTTAGATCGGAGAATCTATTTGGTTTATAATGATACATTCACACTATAGATCATTGAATCTCTGGTGTATAATGGTATATTCACAATTTAGATCAGAGAATCTATTTGGTTTATAATGATATATTCACACTATAGATTAGAAAATCTGTATGGTGTATAATGCTATATTCACACTATAGATTGGAGAATCTATATGGGTTATAATGATATATTCACACTATAGATTAGATGATCTATATGGGGTATAATGCTATATTCACACAATAGATTGGAGAATCTATATGGGGTATAGTGATATATTCACAATAAAAATTAGAGAATATATATGGTGTATAATGATATATTCACACTATTGATTGGAGAATCTATATGGAGTATAATGCTATCTTCACACTATAGATTGGCGAATCTATATGGGGTATAATGATATATTCACACTATAGAATAGAGAATCTATATGGTATATAATGCTATATTCACACTATAGATTGGAGAATCTATGTGGGGTATAGTTATATATTCACACCATAGATTAGAGAATCTATATGGTGTATAATGCTATATTCACAGTATACATTGGAGAATCCATACGGAGTATAATGCTATATTCACACTATAGATTAGAGAATCTATATGGGGTATAATGCTTTATTCACACTATAGATTAGATTATATACATGGTGTATAATGCTATATTAACAGTATAGATTGGAGAATCTATATGGGGTATAAAGCTAGATTCACACTATAGACTAGAGAATCTATATGGGGTATAATGCAATATTCACACTATAGATTAGAGAATCTATATGGGGTATAATGCTATATTCAGACTATAGATTAGAGAATCTATATGGGGTATAATGCTATATTCACACTATAGATTAGAGAATCTATATGGGGTATAATGCCATAGTCACAATATAGATTAGAGGATCTATATGGGGTATAAATATATATTCATACTATAGATTAGAGAATCTATATGGGGTATAATACTATATTCACACTATACATTGGAGAATCTATATGGGGTATAATGCTATATTCACACTATAGGTTGGAGAATCTATATGGGGTATAATAATATATTCACACTATAGATTAGAGAATCTATATGGGGTATGATGCTATATTCACACTATAGATTAGAGAATGTAAATGGGGTATAATGATATATTCACTATAGATTACAGAATCTATATGGGGTATAATGCTATATTCACACTATAGATTGGAGTATCTATATGGGGTATAATGATTTATTCAGACTATTGATCAGAGAATCCATATGGGGTATAATGCTATATTCACACTATAGATTAGAGAATCTATATGGGGTATAATGCTATATTCACAGTATAGATTAGAGAATCTATATGGGGTATAATGCTATATTCACACTATAGATGAGACAATCTTTATGGAGTATAATGCTATATTCACACTATCGATTAGAGAATCTATATGGGTATAATGCTATATTCACACTATAGATTGGAGAATATATATGGAGTATAATGCTATATTCACCCTATAGATCAGAGCATATATATAATATATAATACTATATTCAAACTATAGATTGGAGAATCTATATGGGGGTATAATGATATGTTCACACTATAGATTAGAGAATCTATATGGTGTATCATGCTATATTCACACTATAGATTACAGAATCTATATGGGGTATAATGCTATATTCACACTATAGATTAGAGAATCTATATGGGGTATGATGCTATATTCACACCATAGATTAGAGAATCTAAATGGGGTATAATGATATATTCACTATAGATTACAGAATCTATATGGGGTATAATGCTATATTCACACTATAGATTGGAGTATCTATATGGGGTATAATGATTTATTCAGACTATTGATCAGAGAATCCATATGGGGTATAATGCTATATTCACACTATAGATTAGAGAATCTATATGGGGTATAATGCTATATTCACAGTATAGATTAGAGAATCTATATGGGGTATAATGCTATATTCACACTATAGATGAGACAATCTTTATGGAGTACAATGCTATATTCACACTATCGATTAGAGAATCTATATGGGTATAATGATATATTCACTCTATAGATTAGAGAATCTATATGGGGTATAATACTATATTCAAACTATAGATTGGAGAATCTATATGGGGGTATAATGATATGTTCACACTATAGATTAGAGAATCTATATGGTGTATAATGATATAATCACACTATAGATTAGAGAATCTATATGGTGTATAATGCTATATTCACACTCTAGTTTGGAGAATCTATATGCGTATAATGATATATTCAGACTATAGGTCAGAGAATCTATATGGAGTATAATGCAATATTCACACTACAGATTGGAGAATTTATATGGGGTATAATGCCATATTAACAGTATAGATTGGAGAATCTATATAGGGTATAATGCTATATTCACACCAATGATTACAGAATCTATATGGGGTATAATGCTATATTCACACTATAGATTAGGGAATCTATATGGAGTATAATGCTATATTCACACCATGGATTAGAGAATCCATATGGGGTATAATGCTATATTCACACAATAGATTAGAGAATCTATACGGGGTATAATGCAATATTCACACTATAGATTAGAGAATCTATATGGGGTATAATGATATATTCACATTATAGATTAGAGTATCTATATGGTGATAATGATATATCCACACTCTAGATTAGAGAATCTACATGGGGTATAATGCTATATTCACACAATATATTAGAAAATCTATACAGTGTATAATGATATATTCACACTAAAGATTAGAGAATCTGTATGGTGTATAATGCTATATTCACACTATAGATTGGAGAATCTATATGGGATATAATTATATATTCACACTATAGATTAGACGGAAACTATATGGAGTATAATAATATATTCACACTATAGATTATACAGAATTGATGTGGGGGATAATGATATGTTCACATTATAGGTTAGACAGAATGTATATGGGGTATAATGATACATTCACACTATGGATTAGACATGATCGATATGGGGTATAATGATATGTTCACACTGTAGATTAGACAGAATCCTTATGGGGTATAATGATCTATTCGCACTATGGATTATACAGAATGTATATGGGTATAATGATATATTTACACTATGGATTAGATGAAATATGCAAGGGGTATAAAGATATATTCACACTATAGATTATACAGAATTGATATGGGGTATAATGATATGTTCACCTTCTAGTTTAGACACAATGTATATCGGGTATAATGAGACATTGACACTATAGATTAGATAGAATCTATATGGGGTATAATGATACATTCACAATATAGATCAGAGAATCTCTGGTGTATTATGGTATATTCACAATTTAGATCAGAGAATCTATTTGGTTTATAATGATATATTCACACTATAGATTAGAAAATCTGTATGGTGTATAATGCTATATTCACACTATAGATTGGAGAATCTATATGGGTTATAATGATATATTCACAGTATAGATTAGATGATCTATATGGGGTATAATGCTATATTCACACAATAGATTGGAGAATCTATATGGGGTATAATGATATATTCACACTATAGATTAGAGAATCTATATGGGGTATAATGCTATATTCACACTATAGATTAGAGAATCTATATGGGGTATAATGATATATTCAGACTATAGTTTAGAGAATCTGTATGGTGTATAATGCTATATTCACACTATAGATTGGAGAAACTATATGGGGTATAATGCTATATTCACACTATATATTAGATGATCGATATGGGGTAGAAAGCTATATTCACACTATAGATTAGACTGAATCTAAATGGGGTTTAATGATGTATTCACACTATAGATTAGACTGAATCTACATGGTGTATAATGATATATTCACACTATAGATTAGACAGAATCTATATGGGGTATAATGATATATTCACACTATAGATTAGACAGAATCTATATGGGGTATAATGTTAAATTCACACTATGGATTAGATGAAATCTGCATGGGGTATAATGATATATTCACACTATAGATTATACTGAATTGATGTGGGGGATAATGATATGTTCACTTTATTGGTAAGACAGAATGTATATCGGGTATAATGATACATTCACACTATGGATTATACAGAATTTATACGAGGTATAATGATACATTCACACTATAGATTAGACAGAATCCTTATGGGGTATAATGATCTATTCGCACTATGGATTATACAGAATGTATATTGGTATAATGATATATTCACACTATGGATTAGATGATATCTGCATGGGGTATAAAGGTATATTCACACTATAGATTATACAGAATTGATAAGGGGTATAATGATATGTTCACCTTATAGATTAGGCACAATGTATATCGGGTATAATGAGACATTGACACTATAGATTAGATAGAATCTATATGGGGTATAATGATACATTCACACTATAGATCATTGAATCTCTGGTGTATAATGGTATATTCACAATTTAGATCGGAGAATCTATTTGGTTTATAATGATACATTCACACTATAGATCATTGAATCTCTGGTGTATAATGGTATATTCACAATTTAGATCAGAGAATCTATTTGGTTTATAATGATATATTCACACTATAGATTAGAAAATCTGTATGGTGTATAATGCTATATTCACACTATAGATTGGAGAATCTATATGGGTTATAATGATATATTCACACTATAGATTAGATGATCTATATGGGGTATAATGCTATATTCACACAATAGATTGGAGAATCTATATGGGGTATAGTGATATATTCACAATAAAAATTAGAGAATATATATGGTGTATAATGATATATTCACACTATTGATTGGAGAATCTATATGGAGTATAATGCTATCTTCACACTATAGATTGGCGAATCTATATGGGGTATAATGATATATTCACACTATAGAATAGAGAATCTATATGGTATATAATGCTATATTCACACTATAGATTGGAGAATCTATGTGGGGTATAGTTATATATTCACACCATAGATTAGAGAATCTATATGGTGTATAATGCTATATTCACAGTATACATTGGAGAATCCATACGGAGTATAATGCTATATTCACACTATAGATTAGAGAATCTATATGGGGTATAATGCTTTATTCACACTATAGATTAGAGAATCTATACGTGGTATAATGCTATATTCACACTATAGATTAGAGAATCTAGATGGGGTATAATGCTATATTCACACTATAGATTGGAGAATCTATATGGGGTATAATGCTATATTCACACTATAGATTACAGAATCTATATGGGGTATAATGCTATATTCACACTATGGATTAGAGAATCTATATGGGGTATAATGATATATTCACACTATAGATCAGAGAATCTATACGGGGTATAATGCTATATTCACACTATAGATTAGAGAATCTGTATGGTGTATAATGCTATATTCACACTATAGATTGGAGAATCTATATGGGTATAATGACATATTCACACTATAGATTAGATGATCTATATGGTGTATAATGCTACATTCACACTATAGATTAGAGAATCTATATGGGGTATAAAGCTATATTCACACTATAGATTAGACTGAATCTACATGGGGTTTATTGATATATTCACACTATAGATTAGACTGAATCTATATGGGGTATAATGATATATTCACACTATAGGTTAGACTGAATCTATATGGGGTATAATGATATATTCACACTATAGATTAGACAGAATCTATATGGGGTATAATGATACATTCACACTATGGATTAGATGAAATCTGCATGGGATATAATGATATATTCACACTATAGATTATACAGAATTGATGTGGGGGATAATGATATGTTCACATAATAGGTTAGACAGAATGTATATCGGGTATAATGATACATTCACACTATGGATTAGACAGAATTTATACGAGGTATAATGATACATTCACACTATAGATTAGACAGAATCCTTATGGGGTATAATGATCTATTCGCACTATGGATTATACAGAATGTATATGGGTATAATGATATATTTACTCTATGGATTAGATGAAATATGCAAGGGGTATAAAGATATATTCACACTATAGATTATACAGAATTGATATGGGGTATAATGATATGTTCACCTTCTAGTTTAGACACAATGTATATCGGGTATAATGAGACATTGACACTATAGATTAGATAGAATCTATATGGGGTATAATGATACATTCACACTATAGATTAGAGAATCATTATGGGGTATAATGATATATTCATACAATTGATAAGAGAGTCTATATGGTGTATAATAATATATTCACACTATAGATGGGAGAATCTATGTGGGGTATAGTGATACATTCACACTATAGATGAGAGAATCTATATGGCGTATAATGATATATTCACACCATAGATTAGCGAATCTATATGGTGTATAATGCTATATTCACACTCTGGATTAGAGAATCTATATGGGGTGTAATGATATACACACACAATAGATCAGAGAATCTATATGGTGTGTAATGCTATATTCACACTATAGATTGGAGAATCTATATGGGGTATAATGCTATATTCACACTATAGATTCGAGAATATATATGGGGTATAATGCTATATGCACTCTATAGATTAGAGAATCCATATGGACTACAATGCTATATTCACACTGTTGATTAGAGAATCTATATGGGGTATAATGAGATATTCACACTATAGATTAGAGAATCTATATGGGGTATAATGCTATATTCACACTATAGATTAGAGAATCTATATGGGGTATAATGCTATATTCACACTATAGATTAGAGAATCTATATGGGGTATAATGATATATTCACACTATAGATTAGAGAATCTATATGGTGTATAATGATATATTCACACTATAGATTAGAGAATCTATATGGTGTATAATGCTATATTCACACTCTAGATCGGAGAATCTATATGGGGTATAATGATATATTCAGACAATAGATCAGAGAATGTATATGGTGTATAATGCTATATTCACACTATAGATTCGAGAATCTATATGGGGTATAATGCAATATTCAGGCTCTAGATTGCAGAATCTCTTTGGCGTTTAATGATATATTCAGACTATGTATCAGAGAATATATATGGTGTATAATGCTATATTCACACTATAGATTGGATAATCTATATGGGGTGTAATGCTATATTCACACTATAGATTAGAGAATCTATATCGGGTATAATGCTATATTCACATTATAGATTAGAGAATCTATATGGGGTATAATGATATATTCACACTATAGATTGGGGAATTTATGTGGGGTATAATGATATATTAACACGATAGATTAGAGAATCTATATGGTGTAGAATGATATATCCAAACTCTAGATTAGAGAATCTATATGGGGTATAAGGCAATATTCAGGCTCTAGATTGCAGAATCTATATGGCGTTTAATGATATATTCAGACTATGTATCAGAGAATATATATGTTGTATAATGCTATGTTCACACTATAGATTGGATAATCTATATGGGGTATAATGCTATATTCACACTATAGATTAGAGAATCTATATCGGGTATAATGCTATATTCACACTATAGATTAGAGAATCTATATGGTGTATAATGATATATTCACACTATAGATTAGAGTATCTGTGTGGTGTATAATGCTATATTCACACTATAGATTGGAGAATCTATATGGGTATAATGATATATTCACACTATAGATTAGATGATCTATACGGTGTTTAATGCGATATTCACACTATAGATTGGAGAATCTATACGAGGTATAAAGCTATATTCACACAATAGATTAGACTGAATCTATATGGGGTATAATGCTATATTCACACTATAAATTAGAGAATCTATATGGGGTATAATGATATATTCACACTATAGATTGTGGAATCTGTATGGGGTATAATGATATATTCACACGATAGATTAGAGAATCTATATGGTGTATAATGATATATCCACACTCCAGATTAGAGAATCTATATGGGGTATAATGCTATATTCACACTATACATTGGAGTTTCTATACGGAGTATAATGCTATATTCACACTATAGATTAGAGAATCTATATGGGGTATAACGCTATATTCACACTATAGATTAGAGAATCTATATGGGGTATACTGCTATATTCACACTATTGATTAGAGAATCTATATGGGGATAATGATATATTCACACTATAGATCAGAGAATCTATATGGGGTATAATACTATATTCACACTATAGATTAGAGAATCTATATGGGGTATAATGCTATATTCAAACTATAGATTGGAGAATCTATATGGGGGTATAATGATATATTCACACTATAGATTAGAGAATTTCTATCGTGTATAATGCTATATTCACACTCTAGTTTGGAGAATCTATATGCGTATAATGATATATTCAGACTATAGATCAGAGAATCTATATGGAGTATAATGCAATATTCACACTACAGATTGGAGAATTTATATGGGGTATAATGCTATATTCACACTCTAGATTAGAGAATCTAGATGGGGTATAATGCTATATTCACACTATAGATTAGAGAATCTATATGGAGTATAATGCTATATTCACACTATAGATTGGAGAATCTATATGGGGTATAATGATATATTCGCACTATAGATTAGCGAATCTAGATGGGGTCTAAAGCTATATTCACACTATAGATTAGAGAATCTATACGGAGTATAATGCTATATTCACACTATTGATTAGAGAATCTATATGGGGTATAATGATATATTCACAATATAGATTGGAGAATCTATGTGGGGTATAGTTTTATATTTACACCATAGATTAGAGAATCTATATGGTGTATAATGCTATATTCACACCATACATTGGAGAACCTATACGGAGTATAATGCTATATTCACACTATAGATTAGAAAATCTATATGGGTATAATGCTATATTCACACTTTAGATTAGAGAATCATTATGGGGTATAATGATATATTCATACAATTGATTAGAGAGTCTATATGGTCTATAATAATATATTCACACTATAGATTGGAGAATCTATGTGGGGTATAGTGATATATTCACACAATAGATTAGAGAATCTATATGGCGTATAATGATATATTCACCCTATAGATTAGCGAATCTATATGGTGTATAATGCTATATTCACACTCTGGATTAGAGAATCTATATGGGGTATAATGATATACACACACAATAGATCAGAGAAGCTATATGGTGTGTAATGCTATATTCACACTATAGACTGGAGAATCTATATGGGGTATAATGCTATATTCACACTATAGATTCGAGAATCTATATGGGGTATAATGCTATATTCACACAATAGATTAGAGAATCTATATGGGGTATAATGCAATATTCACACTATAGATTAGAGAATCTATATGGGGTATAATATTATATCCACACTCTAGATTAGAGAATCTATATGGGGTATAAGGCTATATTCACACTATAGATTAGAGAATCTATATGGTGTATAATGATATATTCACACTATAGATCGGAGAATCTATATGGGGTATTAAGCTAGATTCACACTATAGATTAGACTGAATCTATATGGGGTATAATGATATATTCACACTATAGTTTAGACTGAATCTAATGGGGTATAATGATATATTCACACTATAGATTAGACAGAATCTATATGGAGTATAATGATATAATCACACTATTGATTAGACAGAATGTATATGGGTATAATGATACATTCACACTATGGATTAGATGAAATCTGCATTGGGTATAATGATATATTCACACTCTAGATTATACAGAATTGATGTGGGAGATAATGATATGTTCACATTTTAGGTTAGACAGAATGTATATCGGGTATAATGATACATTCACACTACGGATTAGAAAGAATTTATATGAGATATAATGATACATTCACACTATAGATTAGACAGAATCCTAATGGAGTATAATGATATATTCGCACTATGGATTATACAGAATGTATATGGGCTATAATGATATATTAACACTATGGATTAGATGAAATCTGCATGGGGTATAAAGATATATTCACACTACAGATTTACAGAATTGATATGGGGTATAATGATATGTTCACCTTATAGTTTAGACAGAATGTATATCGGGTATAATGAGACATTGACACTATAGATGAGATAGAATCTCTATGGTGTATAATGATACATTCACACCATAGATCAGAGATTCTATATGGTGTATAATGGTATATTCACACTATAGATTAGAGAATCTATATGTTGTATAATGATATATTCACACTATAGATTAGAGAATCTGTATGGTGTATAATGCTATATTCACACTATAGATGGGAGAATTTATAGGGGGTATAATGATATATTCACACTATAGATTTGAGAATCTATATGGGGTATAATGCTATATTCACACTATACATTGGACAATCTATACAGAGTATAATGCTATATTCACACTATAGATTAGAGAATCTATATGGGGTATAATGCTATATTCACACTATAGATTAGAGAATCTATATGGGGTATAATACTATATTCACACAATAGATTCGAGAATCTATATGGGGTATAATGCGATATTCACACTATGGATTGGAGAATCTATATGGAGTATAATGCTAAATTCACACTATAGATAAGAGAATCTATATGGGGTATAATGCTATACTCACACTATAGATTAGAGAATCTATATGGGGTACAATGCAATATTCACACTATAGATTAGAGAATCTATATGGGGTATAATGCTATATTCACACTATAGATTAGAGAATCTATATGGGGTATAATGCTATATGCACACTATAGATTAGAGAATCCATATGGACTACAATGCTATATTCACACTGTTGATTAGAGAATCTATATGGGGTATAATGATATATTCACACTATAGATTAGAGAATCTATATGGGGTATAATGCTATATTCACACTATAGATTAGAGAATCTATATGGGGTATAATGCTATATTCACACTATAGATTAGAGAATCTAAATGGGGTATAATGATATATTCACACTATTGATTAGAGAATCTATATGGTGTATAATGCTATATTCACACTCTAGATTGGAGAATCTATATGGGGTATAATGATATATTCAGACAATAGATCAGAGAATGTATATGGTGTATAATGCTATATTCACACTATAGATTCGAGAATCCATATGGGGTATAATGCAATATTCAGGCTCTAGATTGCAGAATCTATATGGCGTTTAATGATATATTCAGACTATGTATCAGAGAATATATATGGTGCATAATGCTATATTCACACTATAGATTGGATAATCTATATGGGGTGTAATGCTATATTCACACTATAGATTAGAGAATCTATATCGGGTATAATGCTATATTCACATTATAGATTAGAGAATCTATATGGGGTATAATGATATATTCACACTATAGATTGGGGAATCTATATGGGGTATAATGATATATTAACACGATAGATTAGAGAATCTATATGGTGTAGAATGATATATCCACACTCTAGATAAGAGAATCTATATGGGGTATAATGCAATATTCAGGCTCTAGATTGCAGAATCTATATGGTGTTTAATGATATATTCAGACTATGTATCAGAGAATATATATGTTGTATAATGCTATATTCACACTATAGATTGGATAATCTATATGGGGTATAATGCTAAATTCACACTATAGATTAGAGAATCTATATGGGGTATAATGCTATATACACACTATAGATTAGAGAATCTATATGGTGTATAATGCTATATTCACACTATAGATTAGAGAATCTATATGGAGTATAATGCTAAATTCACACTATAGATTAGAGAATCTATATGGAGTATAATGCTATATTCACACCAAAGATTACAGAATCTATATGGGGTATAATGCTATATTCACACTATAGATTAGAGAATCCATATGGAGTATAATGCTATATTCACACTATAGATTAGAGAATCCATATGGGGTATAATGCAATATTCACACTATAGATTAGAGAATCTATATGGGGTATAATGATATATCCACACTCTAGATTAGAGAATCTATATGGGGTATAATGCTATATTCACACTATAGATTGGAGAATCTATATGGGGTATAAAGCTAGATTCACGCTATGGAATAGACTGAATCTATATGGGGTATAATGATATATCCACACTCTAGATTAGAGAATCTATATGGGGTATAATGCTATATTCACACAATAGATTAGAGAATCTATACGGTGTATAATGATATATTCACACTATAGATTAGAGAATCTCTATGGTGTATAATGCTATATTCACACTATAGATTGGAGAATCTATATGGGGTATAATTATATATTCACACTATACATTAGATGATCTATATGGTGTATAATGCTATATTCACACTATAGATTGGAGAATCTATATGGGGTATAAAGCTAGATTCACACTATGGATTAGACTGAATCTATATGGGGTATAATGATATATTCACACTATAGATTAGACTGAATCTATATGGGGTATAATGATATATTCACACTATAGATTAGACAGAATCTATATGGGGTATAATGATATATTCACACTATAGATTTGACTGAATCTATATGGGGTATAATGATATATTCACACTATAGATTAGACAGAATCTATATGGGGTATAATGATATATTCACACTATTGATTAGACAGAATGTATATGGGGTATAATGATACATTCACACTATGGATTAGATGAAATCTGCATTGGGTATAATGATATATTCAGACTCTAGATTATACAGAATTGATGTGGGGGATAATGATATGTTCACGTTATAGGTTAGACAGAATGTATATCGGGTGTAATGATACATTCACACTATGGATGAGGCAGAATTTATATGAGATATAATGATATGTTCACACTATAGATTAGACAGAATCCTAATGGAGTAAAATGATGTATTCGCACTAAGGATTATACAGAATGTATATGGGGTATAATGATATATTAACACTATGGATTAGATGAAATCTGCATGGGGTACAAAGATATATTCACACTATAGATTATACAGAATTGATATGGGGTATAATGATATGTTCACCTTATAGTTTAGACAGAATGTATATCGGGTATAATGAGACATTGACACTATAGATTAGATAGAATCTATATGGGGTATAATGATACATTCACAGTATAGATCAGAGAATTTATATGGTGTATAATGGTATATTCACACGTTAGATTAGATAATCTATATGGTGTATAATGATATATTCACACTATAGATTAGAGAATCTGTATGGCGTATAATGCTATATTCACACTATAGATTGGAGAATCTATATGGGGTATAATGATATATTCACAATATAGATTAGATGATTTATATGGGGTATAATGCTATATTCACACTATAGATTGGAGATTCTATATGGGGTATAATGCTATATTCACACTATTGATTGGAGAATCTATATGGGGTATAAAGCAATATTCACACTATAGATTGGAGAATCTATATGGGGTATAATGATATGTTCACACTATAGATTAGAGAATCTATATGGTGTATAATGCTATATTCACACTATACATTGGACAATCTATACGGAGTATAATGCTATATTCACACTATAGATTAGAGAATCAATATGGGGTATAATGCTATATTCACACCATAGATTAGAGAATCTATTTGGGGTATAATGCTATATTCACACTATAGATTCGAGAATCCATATGGGGTATAATGCAATATTCAGGCTCTAGATTGCAGAATCTATATGGCGTTTAATGATATATTCAGACTATGTATCAGAGAATATATATCGTGTATAATGCTATATTCACACTATAGATTGGATAATCTGTATGGGGTGTAATGCTATATTCACACTATAGATTAGAGAATCTATATCGGGTATAATGCTATATTCACATTATAGATTAGAGAATCTATATGGGTTATAATGATATATTCACACTATAGATTGGGGAATCTATATGGGGTATAATGATATATTAACACGATAGATTAGAGAATCTATATGGTGTAGAATGATATATCCACACTCTAGATTAGAGAATCTATATGGGGTATAATGCAATATTCAGGCTCTAGATTGCAGAATCTATATGGTGTTTAATGATATATTCAGACTATGTATCAGAGAATATATATGTTGTATAATGCTATATTCACACTATAGATTGGATAATCTATATGGGGTATAATGCTAAATTCACACTATAGATTAGAGAATCTATATGGGGTATAATGCTATATACACACTATAGATTAGAGAATCTATATGGTGTATAATGCTATATTCACACTATAGATTAGAGAATCTATATGGAGTATAATGCTAAATTCACACTATAGATTAGAGAATCTATATGGAGTATAATGCTATATTCACACCAAAGATTACAGAATCTATATGGGGTATAATGCTATATTCACACTATAGATTAGAGAATCCATATGGAGTATAATGCTATATTCACACTATAGATTAGAGAATCCATATGGGGTATAATGCTATATTCACACAATAGATTAGAGAATCTATATGGGGTATAATGCAATATTCACACTATAGATTAGAGAATCTATATGGGGTATAATGATATATCCACACTCTAGATTAGAGAATCTATATGGGGTATAATGCTATATTCACACTATAGATTGGAGAATCTATATGGGGTATAAAGCTAGATTCACGCTATGGAATAGACTGAATCTATATGGGGTATAATGATATATCCACACTCTAGATTAGAGAATCTATATGGGGTATAATGCTATATTCACACTATAGATTAGAGAATCTATACGGTGTATAATGATATATTCACACTATAGATTAGATAATCTCTATGGTGTATAATGCTATATTCACACTATAGATTGGAGAATCTATATGGGGTATAATTATATATTCACACTATACATTAGATGATCTATATGGTGTATAATGCTATATTCACACTATAGATTGGAGAATCTATATGGGGTATAAAGCTAGATTCACACTATGGATTAGACTGAATCTATATGGGGTATAATGATATATTCACACTATAGATTAGACTGAATCTATATGGGGTATAATGATATATTCACACTATAGATTAGACAGAATCTATATGGGGTATAATGATATATTCACACTATAGATTTGACTGAATCTATATGGGGTATAATGATATATTCACACTATAGATTAGACAGAATCTATATGGGGTATAATGATATATTCACACTATTGATTAGACAGAATGTATATGGGGTATAATGATACATTCACACTATGGATTAGATGAAATCTGCATTGGGTATAATGATATATTCAGACTCTAGATTATACAGAATTGATGTGGGGGATAATGATATGTTCACGTTATAGGTTAGACAGAATGTATATCGGGTGTAATGATACATTCACACTATGGATGAGGCAGAATTTATATGAGATATAATGATACATTCACACTATAGATTAGACAGAATCCTAATGGAGTAAAATGATGTATTCGCACTAAGGATTATACAGAATGTATATGGGGTATAATGATATATTAACACTATGGATTAGATGAAATCTGCATGGGGTACAAAGATATATTCACACTATAGATTATACAGAATTGATATGGGGTATAATGATATGTTCACCTTATAGTTTAGACAGAATGTATATCGGGTATAATGAGACATTGACACTATAGATTAGATAGAATCTATATGGGGTATAATGATACATTCACAGTATAGATCAGAGAATTTATATCTTGTATAATGGTATATTCACACGTTAGATTAGATAATCTATATGGTGTATAATGATATATTCACACTATAGATTAGAGAATCTGTATGGCGTATAATGCTATATTCACACTATAGATTGGAGAATCTATATGGGGTATAATGATATATTCACAATATAGATTAGATGATTTATATGGGGTATAATGCTATATTCACACTATAGATTGGAGATTCTATATGGGGTATAATGCTATATTCACACTATTGATTGGAGAATCTATATGGGGTATAAAGCAATATTCACACTATAGATTGGAGAATCTATATGGGGTATAATGATATGTTCACACTATAGATTAGAGAATCTATATGGTGTATAATGCTATATTCACACTATACATTGGACAATCTATACGGAGTATAATGCTATATTCACACTATAGATTAGAGAATCAATATGGGGTATAATGCTATATTCACACCATAGATTAGAGAATCTATTTGGGGTATAATGCTATATTCACACTATAGATTAGAGAATCTATATGGGGTATAATGCTATATTCCCACTATAGATTAGGGAATCTATATGGGGTATAATGCCATATTCACACAATAGATTAGAGAATCTATATGGGGTACAATGCAATATTCACACTATAGATTAGAGAATCTATATGGGGTATAATGCTATATGCACACTATAGATTAGAGAATCCATATGGACTACAATGCTATATTCACACTGTTGATTAGAGAATCTATATGGGGTATAATGATATATTCACACTATAGATTAGAGAATCTATATGGGGTATAATGCTATATTCACACTATAGTTTAGAGAATCTACATGGGGTATAATGATATATTCACACTATAGATTAGAGAATCTATATCGGGTATAATGCTATATTCACATTATAGATTAGAGAATCTATATGGGGTATAATGATATATTCACACTATAGATTGGGGAATCTATATGGGGTATAATGATATATTAACACAATAGATTAGAGAATCTATATGGTGTAGAATGATATATCCACACTCAAGATTAGAGAATCTATATGGGGTATAATGCAATATTCAGGCTCTAGATTGCAGAATCTATATGGCGTTTAATGATATATTCAGACTATGTATCAGAGAATATATATGTTGTATAATGCTATATTCACACTATAGATTGGATAATCTATATGGGGTATAATGCTAAATTCACACTATAGATTAGAGAATCTATATGGGGTATAATGATATATACACACTATAGATTAGAGAATCTATATGGTGTATAATGCTATATTCACACTATAGATTAGAGAATCTATATGGAGTATAATGCTAAATTCACACTATAGATTAGAGAATCTATATGGAGTATAATGCTATATTCACACCAAAGATCACAGAATCTATATGGGGTATAATGCTATATTCACACTATAGATTAGAGAATCTATATGGAGTATAATGCTATATTCACACTATAGATTAGAGACTCCATATGGGGTATAATGCTATATTCACACAATAGATTAGAGAATCTATATGGGGTATAATGCAATATTTACTCTATAGATTAGAGAATCTATATGGGGTATAATGATATATCCACACTCTAGATTAGAGAATCTATATGGGGTATAATGCTATATTCACACTATAGATTAGAGAATCTATATGGAGTATAATGCTAAATTCACACTATAGATTAGAGAATCTATATGGAGTATAATGCTATATTCACACTATCGATTAGAGAATCCATATGGGGTATAATGCTATATTCACACAATAGATTAGAGAATCTATATGGGGTATAATGCAATATTCACACTATAGATTAGAGAATCTATATGGGGTATAATGATATATCCACACTCTAGATTAGAGAATCTATATGGGGTATAATGCTATATTCACACTATAGATTGGAGAATCTATATGGGGTATAAAGCTAGATTCACGCTATGGAATAGACTGAATCTATATGGGGTATAATGATATATTCACACTATAGATTAGACAGAATCTATATGGGGTATAATGATATATTCACACTATAGATTTGACTGAATCTATATGGGGTATAATGATATATTCACACTATAGATTAGACAGAATCTATATGGGGTATAATGATATATTCACACTATTGATTAGACAGAATGTATATGGGGTATAATGATACATTCACACTATGGATTAGATGAAATCTGCATTGGGTATAATGATATATTCAGACTCTAGATTATACAGAATTGATGTGGGGGATAATGATATGTTCACGTTATAGGTTAGACAGAATGTATATCGGGTGTAATGATACATTCACACTATGGATGAGGCAGAATTTATATGAGATATGAGATATAATGATACGTTCACACTATAGATTAGACAGAATCCTAATGGAGTAAAATGATGTATTCGCACTAAGGATTATACAGAATGTATATGGGGTATAATGATATATTAACACTATGGATTAGATGAAATCTGCATGGGGTACAAAGATATATTCACACTATAGATTATACAGAATTGATATGGGGTATAATGATATGTTCACCTTATAGTTTAGACAGAATGTATATCGGGTATAATGAGACATTGACACTATAGATTAGATAGAATCTATATGGGGTATAATGATACATTCACAGTATAGATCAGAGAATTTATATGGTGTATAATGGTATATTCACACGTTAGATTAGATAATCTATATGGTGTATAATGATATATTCACACTATAGATTAGAGAATCTGTATGGCGTATAATGCTATATTCACACTATAGATTGGAGAATCTATATGGGGTATAATGATATATTCACAATATAGATTAGATGATTTATATGGGGTATAATGCTATATTCACACTATAGATTGGAGATTCTATATGGGGTATAATGCTATATTCACACTATTGATTGGAGAATCTATATGGGGTATAAAGCAATATTCACACTATAGATTGGAGAATCTATATGGGGTATAATGATATGTTCACACTATAGATTAGAGAATCTATATGGTGTATAATGCTATATTCACACTATACATTGGACAATCTATACGGAGTATAATGCTATATTCACACTATAGATTAGAGAATCAATATGGGGTATAATGCTATATTCACACCATAGATTAGAGAATCTATTTGGGGTATAATGCTATATTCACACTATAGATTAGAGAATCTATATGGGGTATAATGCTATATTCCCACTATAGATTAGGGAATCTATATGGGGTATAATGCAATATTCACACTATAGATTAGAGAATCTATATGGGGTATAATGCTATATGCACACTATAGATTAGAGAATCCATATGGACTACAATGCTATATTCACACTGTTGATTAGAGAATCTATATGGGGTATAATGATATATTCACACTATAGATTAGAGAATCTATATGGGGTATAATGCTATATGCACACTATAGATTAGAGAATCCATATGGACTACAATGCTATATTCACACTGTTGATTAGAGAATCTATATGGGGTATAATGATATATTCACACTATAGATTAGAGAATCTATATGGGGTATAATGCTATATTCACACTATAGTTTAGAGAATCTACATGGGGTATAATGATATATTCACACTATAGATTAGAGAATCTATATCGGGTATAATGCTATATTCACATTATAGATTAGAGAATCTATATGGGGGTATAATGATATATTCACACTATAGATTGGGGAATCTATATGGGGTATAATGATATATTAACACAATAGATTAGAGAATCTATATGGTGTAGAATGATATATCCACACTCAAGATTAGAGAATCTATATGGGGTATAATGCAATATTCAGGCTCTAGATTGCAGAATCTATATGGCGTTTAATGATATATTCAGACTATGTATCAGAGAATATATATGTTGTA
This sequence comes from Isurus oxyrinchus, assembly GCA_026770705.1. Taxonomy (NCBI): domain Eukaryota; kingdom Metazoa; phylum Chordata; class Chondrichthyes; order Lamniformes; family Lamnidae; genus Isurus; species Isurus oxyrinchus. The sequence goes on from JANJGN010002743.1 coordinate 47,241, forward strand.
TAATGCTATATTCACACTATAGATTGGATAATCTATATGGGGTATAATGCTAAATTCACACTATAGATTAGAGAATCTATATGGGGTATAATGATATATACACACTATAGATTAGAGAATCTATATGGTGTATAATGCTATATTCACACTATAGATTAGAGAATCTATATGGAGTATAATGCTAAATTCACACTATAGATTAGAGAATCTATATGGAGTATAATGCTATATTCACACCAAAGATCACAGAATCTATATGGGGTATAATGCTATATTCACACTATAGATTAGAGAATCTATATGGAGTATAATGCTATATTCACACTATAGATTAGAGACTCCATATGGGGTATAATGCTATATTCACACAATAGATTAGAGAATCTATATGGGGTATAATGCAATATTTACTCTATAGATTAGAGAATCTATATGGGGTATAATGATATATCCACACTCTAGATTAGAGAATCTATATGGGGTATAATGCTATATTCACACTATAGATTAGAGAATCTATATGGAGTATAATGCTAAATTCACACTATAGATTAGAGAATCTATATGGAGTATAATGCTATATTCACACTATCGATTAGAGAATCCATATGGGGTATAATGCTATACTCACACAATAGATTAGAGAATCTATATGGGGTATAATGCAATATTCACACTATAGATTAGAGAATCTATATGGGGTATAATGATATATCCACACTCTAGATTAGAGAATCTATATGGGGTATAATGCTATATTCACACTATAGATTGGAGAATCTATATGGGGTATAAAGCTAGATTCACGCTATGGAATAGACTGAATCTATATGGGGTATAATGATATATTCACACTATAGATTAGACAGAATCTATATGGGGTATAATGATATATTCACACTATAGATTTGACTGAATCTATATGGGGTATAATGATATATTCACACTATAGATTAGACGGAATCTATATGGGGTATAATGATATATTCACACTATTGATTAGACAGAATGTATATGGGGTATAATGATACATTCACACTATGGATTAGATGAAATCTGCATTGGGTATAATGATATATTCAGACTCTAGATTATACAGAATTGATGTGGGGGATAATGATATGTTCACGTTATAGGTTAGACAGAATGTATATTGGGTGTAATGATACATTCACACTATGGATGAGGCAGAATTTATATGAGATATAATGATACATTCACACTATAGATTAGACAGAATCCTAATGGAGTAAAATGATGTATTCGCACTAAGGATTATACAGAATGTATATGGGGTATAATGATATATTAACACTATGGATTAGATGAAATCTGCATGGGTACAAAGATATATTCACACTATAGATTATACAGAATTGATATGGGGTATAATGATATGTTCACCTTATAGTTTAGACAGAATGTATATCGGGTATAATGAGACATTGACACTATAGATTAGATAGAATCTATATGGGGTATAATGATACATTCACAGTATAGATCAGATAATTTATATGGTGTATAATGGTATATTCACACGTTAGATTAGATAATCTATATGGTGTATAATGATATATTCACACTATAGATTAGAGAATCTGTATGGCGTATAATGCTATATTCACACTATAGATTGGAGAATCTATATGGGGTATAATGATATATTCACAATATAGATTAGATGATTTATATGGGGTATAATGCTATATTCACACTATAGATTGGAGATTCTATATGGGGTATAATGCTATATTCACACTATTGATTGGAGAATCTATATGGGGTATAAAGCAATATTCACACTATAGATTGGAGAATCTATATGGGGTATAATGATATGTTCACACTATAGATTAGAGAATCTATATGGTGTATAATGCTATATTCACACTATACATTGGACAATCTATACGGAGTATAATGCTATATTCACACTATAGATTAGAGAATCAATATGGGGTATAATGCTATATTCACACTATAGATTAGAGAATCTATATGGGGTATAATGCTATATTCCCACTATAGATTAGGGAATCTATATGGGGTATAATGCCATATTCACACAATAGATTAGAGAATCTATATGGGGTACAATGCAATATTCACACTATAGATTAGAGAATCTATATGGGGTATAATGCTATATGCACACTATAGATTAGAGAATCCATATGGACTACAATGCTATATTCACACTGTTGATTAGAGAATCTATATGGGGTATAATGATATATTCACACTATAGATTAGAGAATCTATATGGGGTATAATGCTATATTCACACTATAGTTTAGAGAATCTACATGGGGTATAATGATATATTCACACTATAGATTAGAGAATCTATATCGGGTATAATGCTATATTCACATTATAGATTAGAGAATCTATATGGGGTATAATGATATATTCACACTATAGATTGGGGAATCTATATGGGGTATAATGATATATTAACACGATAGATTAGAGAATCTATATGGTGTAGAATGATATATCCACACTCAAGATTAGAGAATCTATATGGGGTATAATGCAATATTCAGGCTCTAGATTGCAGAATCTATATGGCGTTTAATGATATATTCAGACTATGTATCAGAGAATATATATGTTGTATAATGCTATATTCACACTATAGATTGGATAATCTATATGGGGTATAATGCTAAATTCACACTATAGATTAGAGAATCTATATGGGGTATAATGATATATACACACTATAGATTAGAGAATCTATATGGTGTATAATGCTATATTCACACTATAGATTAGAGAATCTATATGGAGTATAATGCTAAATTCACACTATAGATTAGAGAATCTATATGGAGTATAATGCTATATTCACACCAAAGATCACAGAATCTATATGGGGTATAATGCTATATTCACACTATAGATTAGAGAATCTATATGGAGTATAATGCTATATTCACACTATAGATTAGAGACTCCATATGGGGTATAATGCTATATTCACACAATAGATTAGAGAATCTATATGGGGTATAATGCAATATTTACTCTATAGATTTGAGAATCTATATGGGGTATAATGATATATCCACACTCTAGATTAGAGAATCTATATGGGGTATAATGCTATATTCACACTATAGATTAGAGAATCTATATGGAGTATAATGCTAAATTCACACTATAGATTAGAGAATCTATATGGAGTATAATGCTATATTCACACTATAGATTAGAGAATCCATATGGGGTATAATGCTATATTCACACAATAGATTAGAGAATCTATATGGGGTATAATGCAATATTCACACTATAGATTAGAGAATCTATATGGGGTGTAATGATATATCCACACTCTAGATTAGAGAATCTATATGGGGTATAATGCTATATTCACACTATAGATTGGAGAATCTATATGGGGTATAAAGCTAGATTCACGCTATGGAATAGACTGAATCTATATGGGGTATAATGATATATCCACACTCTAGATTAGAGAATCTACGTGGGGTATAATGCTATATTCACACTATAGATTAGAGAATCTATACGGTGTATAATGATATATTCACACTATAGATTAGTGAATCTGTATGGTGTATAATGCTATATTCACACTATAGATTGGAGAATCTATATGGGGTATAATTATATATTCACACTATACATTAGATGATCTATATGGTGTATAATGCTATATTCACACTATAGATTGGAGAATCTATATGGGGTATAAAGCTACATTCACACTATGGATTAGACTGAATCTATATGGGGTATAATGATATATTCACACTATAGATTAGACTGAATCTATATGGGGTATAATGATATATTCACACTATAGATTAGACAGAATCTTTATGGGGTATAATGATATATTCACACTATAGATTTGACTGAATCTATATGGGGTATAATGATATATTCACACTATAGATTAGACTGAATCTATATGGGGTATAATGATATATTCACACTATAGATTAGACAGAATCTGTATGGGGTATAATGATATATTCACACTATAGATTTGACTGAATCTATATGGGGTATAATGATATATTCACACTATAGATTAGACAGAATCTATATGGGGTATAATGATATATTCACACTATTGATTAGACAGAATGTATATGGGGTATAATGATACATTCACACTATGGATTAGATGAAATCTGCATTGGGTATAATGATATATTCAGACTCTAGATTATACAGAATTGATGTGGGGGATAATGATATGTTCACGTTATAGGTTAGACAGAATGTATATCGGGTGTAATGATACATTCACACTATGGATGAGACAGAATTTATATGAGATATAATGATACATTCACACTATAGATTAGACAGAATCCTAATGGAGTAAAATGATCTATTCGCACTATGGATTATACAGAATGTATATGGGCTATAATGATATATTAAAACTATGTATTAGATGACATCTGCATGGGGTATAAAGATATATTCACACTATAAATTATACAGAATTGATATGGGGTATAATGAGATGTTCACCTTATAGTTTAGACAGAGTTTATATCGGGTATAATGAGACATTGACACTATAGATTAGATAGAATCTATATAGGGTATAATGATACATTCACACTATAGATCAGAGAATCTGTGGTGTCTAATGGTATATTCACACTTTAGATTAGAGAAACTATATGGTGTATAATGCTATATTCACACTATAGATTAGATAATCTATATGGGGAGTAATGCTATATTCACACTATAGATGAGAGAATCAATATGGAGTATAATGCTATATTCACACTATTGATTAGAGAATCTATATGGGGTATTATGATATATTCACACAATAGATTTGAGAATCTATATGGGGTACAATGCTATATTCACACTATAGATTAGAGAATCTATATGGGGTATAATGCTATATTCACACTATAGATTAGAGAATCTATATGGGGTATAATGATATATTCATACTATTGATTAGAGATTCTATATGGGGTATAATACTATATTCACACTTTCGATTGGAGAATCGACATGGGGTATAGTGATATATTCACACTATAAATTAGAGAATCTATATGGTGTATAATGATATATTCACACTATAGATTCGAGAATCTATATGGTGTATAATGCTATATTCACACTATGGATTAGAGAAACTATATGGTGTATAATGATATATTCACACTATAGATTAGAGAATCTGTGTGGTGTATAATGCTATATTCACACTATAGATGGGAGAATCAATATGGGTATAATGATATATTCACACTATAGATTAGATGACCTATATGGTGTATAATGCGATATTCACACTATAGATTGGAGAATCTAAACGGCGTATAAAGCTGTATTGACACTATAGATTAGACTGAATCTATATGGGGTATAATGATATATTCACACTATAGATTAGACTGAATCTATATGGGGTATAATGACATATTTACACAATTGATTAGACTGAATCTATTTGGGGTATAATGATATATTCACTATATAGATTAGACTGAATCTATATGGGGTATAATGATATATTCACGCTATAGATTAGACAGAATCTATATGGGGTATAATGATATATTCACATTATAGTTTAGACAGAATATATATCGGATATAATGATACATTCACACTATGCATTATACAGTATTTATATGAGATATAATGATACATTCACACTATAGATTAGACAGAATCCTAATGGAGTATAATGATCTATTCGCACTAAGGATTATACAGAATGTATATGGGGTATAATGATATATTAACACTATGGATTAGATGAAATCTGCATGGGGTACAAAGATATATTCACACTATATATTATACAGAATTCATATGGGGTATAATGACATGTTCACCTTATAGTATAGACAGAATGTATATCGGGTATAATGAGACATTGACACTATAGATTAGATAGAATCTATATGGGGTATAATGATACATTCACACTATAGATCAGAGAATTTATATGGTGTATAATGGTATATTCACACGTTAGATTAGAGAATCTATATGGTGTATAATGATATATTCACACTATAGTTTAGAGCATCTGTATGGTGTATAATGCTATATTCACACTATAGATTGGAGAATCTATATGGGGTATAATGATATATTCACACAATAGATTAGATGTTTTATATGGGGTATAATGCTATATTCACACTATAGATTGGAGATTCTATATGGGGTATAATGCTATATTCACACTATAGATTGGAGAATCTAAATGGGGTATAATGCAATATTCACACTATAGATTGGAGAATCTATATGGGGTATAATGATATGTTCACACTATAGATCAGAGAATCTATATGGTGTATAATGCTATATTCACACTATACATTGGACAATCTATACGGAGTATAATGCTATATTCACACTATAGATTAGAGAATCAATATGGGGTATAATGCTATATTCACACTATAGATTAGAGAATCTATTTGGGGTATAATGCTATATTCACACTATAGATTAGAGAATCTATATGGGGTATAATGCTATATTCACACAATAGATTAGAGAATCTATATGGAGTATAATGCTAAATTCACACTATAGATTACAGAATCTATATGGGGTATAATGCTATATTCACACTATAGATTAGAGAATCTATATGGGGTATAATGCTATATTCACACAATAGATTAGAGAATCTATATGGGGTATAATGCAATATTCACACTATAGATTAGAGAAACTATATGTGGTATAATGATATATTCACATGATAGATTAGAGAATCTATATGGTGATAATGATATATCCACACTCTAGATTAGAGAATCTATATGGGGTATAATGCTATATTCACACTATAGATTAGAGAATCTGTGCGGTGTATAATGCTATATTCACACTATAGATGGGAGAACCAATATGGGTATAATGATATATTCACACTATAGATTAGATGACCTATATGGTGTATAATGCGATATTCACACTATAGATTGGAGAATCTATACGGGGTATAAAGCTGTATTGACACTATAGATTAGACTGAATCTATATGGGGTATAAAGCTGTATTGACACTATAGATTAGACTGAATTTATATGGGGTGTAATGATATATTTACACTATTGATTAGACTGAAACTATTTGGGGTATAATGATATATTCACTCTATAGATTAGACTGAATCTATATGGGGTATAATGATATATTCACGCTATAGATTAGACAGAATCTATATGGGGCATAATGATATATTCACATTATAGTTTAGACAGAATATATATCGGGTATAATGATACATTCACACTATGGATTAGACAGTATTTATATGAGATATAATGATACATTCACACTATAGATTAGACAGAATCCTAATGGAGTATAATGATCTATTTGCACTAAGGATTATACAGAATGTATATGGGGTATAATGATATATTAACACTATGGATTAGATGAAATCTGCATGGGGTACAAAGATATATTCACACTATAGATTATACAGAATTGATATGGGGTATAATGATATGTTCACCTTATAGTTTAGACAGAATGTATATCGGGTATAATGAGACATTGACACTATAGATTAGATAGAATCTATATGGGGTATAATGATACATTCACACTATAGATCAGAAAATCTATATGGTGTATAATGGAAAATTCACACGTTAGATTAGAGAATCTATATGGTGTATAATGATATATCCACACTCTAGATTAGAGAATCTATATGGGGTATAATGCTATATTCACACTATAGATTAGAGAAACGATATGGTGTATAATGATATATTCACACTATTGATTAGAGAATCTGTGTGGTGTATAATGCTATATTCACACTATAGATGGGAGAATCAATATGGGTATAATGATATATTCACACTATAGATTAGATGACCTATATGGTGTATAATGCGATATTCACACTATAGATTGGAGAATCTATATGGGGTATAAAGCTAGATTCACACTATGGATTAGACTGAATCTATATGGGGTATAATGATATATTCACACTATAGATTAGACTGAATCTATATGGGGTATAATGATATATTCACACTATAGATTAGACAGAATCTGTATGGGGTATAATGATATATTCACACTATAGATTTGACTGAATCTATATGGGGTATAATGATATATTCACACTATAGATTAGACAGAATCTATATGGGGTATAATGATATATTCACACTATTGATTAGACAGAATGTATATGGGGTATAATGATACATTCACACTATGGATTAGATGAAATCTGCATTGGGTATAATGATATATTCAGACTCTAGATTATACAGAATTGATGTGGGGGATAATGATATGTTCACGTTATAGGTTAGACAGAATGTATATCGGGTGTAATGATACATTCACACTATGGATGAGACAGAATCCTAATGGAGTAAAATGATCTATTCGCACTATGGATTATACAGAATGTATATGGGCTATAATGATATATTAAAACTATGTATTAGATGAAATCTGCATGGGGTATAAAGATATATTCACACTATAAATTATACTGAATTGATATGGGGTATAATGAGATGTTCACCTTATAGTTTAGACAGAGTTTATATCGGGTATAATGAGACATTGACACTATAGATTAGATAGAATCTATATGGGGTATAATGATACATTCACACTATAGATCAGAGAATCTGTGGTGTCTAATGGTATATTCACACTTTAGATTAGAGAAACTATATGGTGTATAATGCTATATTCACACTATAGATTAGATAATCTATATGGGGAGTAATGCTATATTCACACTATAGATGAGAGAATCAATATGGAGTATAATGCTATATTCACACTATTGATTAGAGAATCTATATGGGGTATTATGATATATTCACACAATAGATTTGCGAATCTATATGGGGTACAATGCTATATTCACACTATAGATTAGAGAATCTATATGGGGTATAATGCTATATTCACACTATAGATTAGAGAATCTATATGGGGTATAATGATATATTCATACTATTGATTAGAGATTCTATATGGGGTATAATACTATATTCACACTTTCGATTGGAGAATCGACATGGGGTATAGTGATATATTCACACTATAAATTAGAGAATCTATATGGTGCATAATGATATATTCACACTATAGATTCGAGAATCTATATGGTGTATAATGCTATATTCACACTATGGATTAGAGAAACTATATGGTGTATAATGATATATTCACACTATAGATTAGAGAATCTGTGTGGTGTATAATGCTATATTCACACTATAGATGGGAGAATCAATATGGGTATAATGATATATTCACACTATAGATTAGATGACCTATATGGTGTATAATGCGATATTCACACTATAGATTGGAGAATCTAAACGGGGTATAAAGCTGTATTGACACTATAGATTAGACTGAATCTATATGGGGTATAATGATATATTCACACTATAGATTAGACTGAATCTATATGGGGTATAATGATATATTTACACTATTGATCAGACTGAATCTATTTGGGGTATAATGATATATTCACTATATAGATTAGACTGAATCTATATGGGGTATAATGATATATTCACGCTATAGATTAGACAGAATCTATATGGGGTATAATGATATATTCACATTATAGTTTAGACAGAATATATATCGGATATAATGATACATTCACACTATGGATTATACAGTATTTATATGAGATATAATGATACATTCACACTATAGATTAGACAGAATTCTAATGGAGTATAATGATCTATTCGCACTAAGGATTATACAGAATGTATATGGGGTATAATGATATATTAACACTATGGATTAGATGAAATCTGCATGGGGTACAAAGATATATTCACACTATATATTATACAGAATTCATATGGGGTATAATGACATGTTCACCTTATAGTTTAGACAGAATGTATATCGGGTATAATGAGACATTGACACTATAGATTAGGTAGAATCTATATGGGGTATAATGATACATTCACACTATAGATCAGAGAATTTATATGGTGTATAATGGTATATTCACACGTTAGATTAGAGAATCTATATGGTGTATAATGATATATTCACACTATAGATTAGAGCATCTGTATGGTGTATAATGCTATATTCACACTATAGATTGGAGAATCTATATGGGGTATAATGATATATTCACACAATAGATTAGATGTTTTATATGGGGTATAATGCTATATTCACACTATAGATTGGAGATTCTATATGGGGTATAATGCTATATTCACACTATAGATTGGAGAATCTAAATGGGGTATAATGCAATATTCACACTATAGATTGGAGAATCTATATGGGGTATAATGATATGTTTACACTATAGATTAGAGAATCTATATGGTGTATAATGCTATATTCACACTATACATTGGACAATCTATACGGAGTATAATGCTATATTCACACTATAGATTAGAGAATCAATATGGGGTATAATGCTATATTCACACTATAGATTAGAGAATCTATTTGGGGTATAATGCTATATTCACACTATAGATTAGAGAATCTATATGGGGTATAATGCTATATTCACACAATAGATTAGAGAATCTATATGGAGTATAATGCTAAATTCACACTATAGATTACAGAATCTATATGGGGTATAATGCTATATTCACACTATAGATTAGAGAATCTATATGGGGTATAATGCTATATTCACACAATAGATTAGAGAATCTATATGGGGTATAATGCAATATTCACACTATAGATTAGAGAAACTATATGTGGTATAATGATATATTCACATGATAGATTAGAGAATCTATATGGTGATAATGATATATCCACACTCTAGATTAGAGAATCTATATGGGTATAATGCTATATTCACACTATAGATTAGAGAATCTGTGTGGTGTATAATGCTATATTCACACTATAGATGGGAGAACCAATATGGGTATAATGATATATTCACACTATAGATTAGATGACCTATATGGTGTATAATGCGATATTCACACTATAGATTGGAGAATCTATACGGGGTATAAAGCTGTATTGACACTATAGATTAGACTGAATCTATATGGGGTATAAAGCTGTATTGACACTATAGATTAGACTGAATTTATATGGGGTGTAATGATATATTTACACTATTGATTAGACTGATACTATTTGTGGTATAATGATATATTCACTCTATAGATTAGACTGAATCTATATGGGTTATAATGATATATTCACGCTATAGATTAGACAGAATCTATATGGGGCATAATGATATATTCACATTAAAGTTTAGACAGAATATATATCGGGTATAATGATACATTCACACTATGGATTAGACAGTATTTATATGAGATATAATGATACATTCACACTATAGATTAGACAGAATCCTAATGGAGTATAATGATCTATTTGCACTAAGGATTATACAGAATGTATATGGGTATAATGATATATTAACACTATGGATTAGATGAAATCTGCATGGGGTACAAAGATATATTCACACTTTAGATTATACAGAATTGATATGGGGTATAATGATATGTTCACCTTATAGTTTAGACAGAATGTATATCGGGTATAATGAGACATTGACACTATAGATTAGATAGAATCTATATGGGGTATAATGATACATTCACACTATAGATCAGAGAATCTATATGGTGTATAATGGAAAATTCACACGTTAGATTAGAGAATCTATATGGTGTATAATGATATATCCACACTCTAGATTAGAGAATCTATATGGGGTATAATGCTATATTCACACTATAGATTAGAGAAACGATATGGTGTATAATGATATATTCACACTATTGATTAGAGAATCTGTGTGGTGTATAATGCTATATTCACACTATAGATGGGAGAATCAATATGGGTATAATGATATATTCACACTATAGATTAGATGACCTATATGGTGTATAATGCGATATTCACACTATAGATTGGAGAATCTATACGGGGTATAAAGCTGTATTGACACTATAGATTAGACTGAATCTATATGGTGTATAATGATATATTCACACTATAGATTAGACTGAATCTATATGGGGTATAATGATATATTCACACTATTGATTAGACTGAATCTATTTGGGGTATAATGATATATTCACTCTATAGATTAGACTGAATCTATATGGGGTATAATGATATATTCACGCTATAGATAAGACAGAATCTATATGGGGTATAATGATATATTCACATTATAGTTTAGACAGAATATATATCAGGTATAATGATACATTCACACTATGGATTAGACAGTATTTATATGAGATATAATGATACATTCACACTATAGATTAGACAGAATCCTAATGGAGTATAATGATCTATTCGCACTAAGGATTATACAGAATGTATATGGGGTATAATGATATATTAACACTATGGATTAGATGAAATCTGCATGGGGTACAAAGATATATTCACACTATAGATTATACAGAATTGATATGGGGTATAATGATATGTTCACCTTATAGTTTAGACAGAATGTATATCGGGTATAATGAGACATTGACACTATAGATTAGATAGAATCTATATGGGGTATAATGATACATTCACACTATAGATCAGAGAATTTATATGGTGTATAATGGTATATTCACACGTTAGATTAGAGAATCTATATGGTGTATAATGATATATTCACACTATAGATTAGAGAATCTGTATGGTGATAATGCTATATTCACACTATAGATTGGAGAATCTATATGGGGTATAATGATATATTCACACTATAGATTAGATTATTTATATGGGGTATAATGCTATATTCACACTATAGATTGGAGATTCTATATGGGGTAAAATGCTATATTTACACTATAGATTGGAGAAGAAGAAGAAAGAAGGAAGAAGAAGAAAAGAAAGAAAAGAAGAAGGAAAGGAAAAGAAAAGAAAGAAAAAGAAAGAAAA
>JANJGN010002744.1:0-55000 GCA_026770705.1 Isurus oxyrinchus
GTCCTGGGAGTGTTTGATGGGGACAGTGTAGAGGGAGCTTTACTCTGTATCTAACCCCGTGCTGTACCTGTCCTGTGAATGTTTGATGGGGGACAGTGTAGAGGGAGCTTTACTCTGTATCTAACCCCGTGCTGTACCTGTTCTTGGAATGTTTGATGGGGGCAGTGTAGACGGAGATTTACTCTGTATCTAACCCCGTGCTGTACCTGTCCTGGGAGTGTTTTAGGGGACAGTACAGTGGGAGATTTACTCTGTATCTAATCCCGTGCTGTATCTGTCCTGGGAGTGTTTGATGGGGACAGTGTAGAGGGAGATTTACTCTGTATCTATCCCCCTGCTGTACCTGCTCTGTTTTCAGTCACATTGTGACATTTACTCCTGCGATAACCCAACGCCTGCAGCAGAGAATATTCACAAGGCACCGATGACCACCAGTGCCTCTGCCTTTCCCGTCTGCTTTTGGGCCCTGAATATTTGACCACAATCCTACACACTGTCTCTGCTTCCAGCCTCCAGAATCAACAACTCAATCTACCCCTCTCCTGTCCACCAGGCTCTCATGATAAGGCCACTCCCTCCTTAAATGGTCCTCCCTAATAGAGAGGCCCCCTCTTTAAAATGGGTCGCTGATCCCCATACCCAACCTCAATTATGCAACCCCACAGAACATGTGAACCCAAAACCCCACCCCACCCCCAAAACCTGCTCGTTCCCTCTCCACCCTCTCACCCTCAAAATACACTACTAGACTCATTCCCTCATTACTACCCACCTGCCGGACCCACCCTTGCCCCCTTCATACCCCCTTGCCCCTCTCTAGGTAACATCCCACATATCTCCACCTTTCCCCACACTGCCTGATGCCCCTCATTAATCTCTTACTCCCCCATTCTACCCTCACTGTTCCTCACTGCTCTTCAAATAACTAACCACAGACACACCCTCGTCAAGCATACCAACCCCATCACTCCACACACAATTTACCGTCTATAAGCACCTCATGAGCCATAAAAGATGATTTGGGAATCTTTGATTTGCTCATAAATATGTCAAATTAACATTTCTTCAAATCCAGTTTAAAAGATGTACTCCTCTTAATCACTCATTAACCTGTTGAACTCAAAATGTTTTTCAGGTCCACTGAAACAAATCCACTTAACTGCTCATAAATCTGTGAAAATGATCAAACAGTTCTTTAATATCCTCTTGAAAATCCATAATCCACTTGAAAACTCATATATCTGTCAAATTGAACAAGCAGAACTTCAATCCACTTCAATGAAACATCTTAATAGCTCATAAATCTGTCAATATAAGCAAGCAGTTCTGCAATCCACTTCAAACAAGATCCAAACAGCTCTTAAACCCTGACAAAATAAAGAAACAATATTTCACATCCATTTAAAAGAACTTAAACTCTTAACAGCTCATAAATCTGTCAACTTAAACTGAAAATTCTTCAGATCCAATTTAAAATTAATCATTTTAATAGCTCATAAATCTCTCAAAATAAACAAATATCCTCTTCAAAACCAATAATCTCCTTGGCTCTTCAAGAGAAAGAGTCCCCAGCTTTAATAAGGATTCCCTGATAGGGATTTTCACACATTGAAAGGGGCCCCTGATGGTGTGACTCTGTCTTATACACCCCGCTTTCTTTTCCAGAATACTCAAACTCGACTGATGGGAGCTGCTGTCGATGCCACCATGCCAAGTGGATTATTCTGCCTCTTATTCCTCTGCATCTTCCGGGGCTCCCTCTGTCAGTGCAACACGGGAGGTGCCAATGAGTGCTCTGGCGCCACTTTCGTACCAGGGGCCAGGCTGGCGGGGGAGGGCTACGACGTGGTGACCCTACGCACCAAGGGGGCCTCCGTGATCAATGTCGACGCCTGGCTCCACCCAGACGGCACCTGCACCCTCTGCAGAAACCGGCTGCTGGCCAATGCCCGGCAGCGCCTGCCCCTCTCGCTGGTGGACTGGCGGGTCCGTCCGTCCCTGCAAGCGCTCGCTGTCTGGCCACCTCTTCCGCTCCGCCACCGAGCTGGCCAAGTCTGCCACCTCAACCATCTCCAACGATTGGAAGGCCGACCTCCAGATACCCATCAAGCTGGAGATCACCGCCAACTATGTGGTGGCCGGTTCCAAGTCCAAGCTGACGTCTTTTGGCACGAAGAGATCCAAATCGGACCAGTACAGCTTCATCAGCCACGAGTTCCACTGCCAATACTACCAGTACCCAGGGTGAAGGACCAGCCCCTCTTGGCCCCAGATTTCTCCCAAGCCTTGGCGACCCCCTGCCCGGTGTCTTTAGCAGTGAGACCAGGTACCACTACAAGAAGCTGGTGGCCACCTACGGCACCCATTACGTCAAGTCGGTGGTGCTGGGTGGTCGTTTCAAGGACGTGACGGCTATTCGGTCCTGTGAGGCGGCGTCCCAAGGCTACACCTCGGAGGAGGTGAAGGACTGCCTGGGGGTGGAGGCCGGCGCCCAGGTGGGCATACAGATCGGTGCCACGGCGAGATTCCAGCGGTGCAAGGAGCTGGCGCGCGCCATGGGGCACGGAGACAGCGTCCACCAGGCCTTCAGCGACCGGGAGATGGAGGTGACGGGGGGCAAGGCCCGCGAGGGGGTGGACCTCTTCTTCTCCGAGGATGGCACAGCCTTCACCCGGTGGGCAGACAGCCTGCCCGCCAGTCCGGGCATAGTGCGGTATGCGCTGGAACCCCTCCACCACCTGCTGCCCCCGCTCCGACCCACGCCACGCCAACCTGCAGCGCTACATCAGCGACTACATCACGGCCAACGCCCTCTCCCGGGAGTGCGGCGGGGGCACCCCAGTGCCCCTCCGGCTCGCACCCGGACCGGCGGGAACCCCTGCTCCTGCCTGTGGCCACGAAGACAGCCGGGTGGACAGCCAGTGCTGCCCCAAGGTGAAGGGCTTGGGGCGCCTGTCGGTGACGGTCAGCAAGGGTTCGACCCTCTGGGGGGACCGCGTCAGTGCCACCGACGGCTACGTCACTGTCCAATACGGCAAGGTGAAGCTCACCACCTCGGTGGTATCGAACAACAACAACCCGACGTGGAAACACCAGGCTGGACCCTGGGGGAGGTGCAGGCTGGGAACCGGCCAGAAGTTGACCATCGAGGTCTGGGGATAGCGACGTGATTGGTAAAGATGACCACTTGGGCACGTGTGAGGTAGAACTTCGTTCCGGCCAGAAGGACCTGGTCTGTTACCTCAAGTATGGCAAAGTGACCTATAGCTACACCCTCACTTGCAGACCCCACCTGGGGGGTCCTACCTGCCGGAGTTATGTGCCCCACCCTGATGGCCCGGCCTTCACCCCTTACCAGTCGCTCGCCAACTTTACCCTTTGCCCCATCTCCCCCTCCCCCTCTCCCTCCGAAGAGTCCCTCCCCTCCGGTCCGTGTTCCCTTGAGGATTACCCTTCCGCAACCCCCCCTCCACCTGCCCTCCCCCCCCCCCCCCCCCCACATACCATTCCCACGTCAGTGACCCCTCTCCCCCTCGACCATTCCCATTCCCACGTTCCAGTTCCTGACCGGACAGCCTCTGGGAGGATTCCCACCCCCCCCACCTCCACCTACCCACCCCCCACCCCCCCACCACCACAAGCCATCCGCGCTTGGAGCCCCTCCCCCACCTGCTGCCCTGCCCCCCCCCCCCCTCCCCTCCCCACTCCGACCCCCACCTCGCCAACCTGCAACGCCACAACAGCGGCCACCTCACCTCCAACACCCTCTCCCGGGAGTGCGAGGTACCCAGCGCCCCTCTGGCTGGCACCCGGGACCGGCGGGGGACCCCCCCCCTCCCCCCCCCCACCCCCGCTCCTGCCTGTGCCGCCAAGACAGCCGGGTGGACCGCCAGTGCTGCCCCAAGTGAAGGCCTCGGGCGCTTGACGGTGACGGTCAAGAGAGGTCACGACCTCTGGGGGGACATCTTCTCCGCCGCCGACTGCCACCTGGTGGTCGGGTATGGAACACCAACCACCCCACCTGGGACGCCAGGCTGAAACTTGGCGGGGGGGTGGGGGGGGGGGGGTGGGAGTGGGGGTGGGGTCAAGTCCGAGTCCGGCCACAAGCTGACCCTCGAGGTCTGGGAGCACGACAAGATCTTTAGGGTCATCCCTGCCAGTGACCCCTGACCTCCGGCCCCCCCCCCACACACAGCGAGATCTGCTATGTCGGTCAGGGGAGCGTGACCTACGACTACATCTTCACCTACACCCCCCCCCCCCCCCCCCCACACCTTGGGGGGCCCACCTGCCAGGACTACGTGCCCCTCCCCCCCAACCACCACCGATGGCCCCGCCTTCTCTACCTACCCGGGCGCCGCCAATTTCACCCCCCCCCCCCCCCGTCTCCTCCCCCCTCCGATGAATCGCCCCCCCTTAGCCGTATACCCCTGAACCTTACCCTATTGACCCTCCCCCCCCCTGCCCTCCTCGGACAGAGCGCTCCCCCCCCCGCCACCCCCACTCAATTCCAATGCAGTGCCCTTCCCCCACCCCCCCCCCCCCCCCCCCCCACCCCCGTCACTCCAATTCCTGCCCTGTCAGCCTCTGGGAGAATCGGGCGGGGTGATAAGACTTCCCTGTCATAACGGGTGTGAGTCCTTAGCTACCACACCTGACACGCCCCAGCTTCACCGACCCTTCATTCGATGGGGGAGAGGTTCCCTACGGAGCTGGTATGTTTACCCGCTTTTGCTTTGAAGTGTTTCCCGTAGAACTCTAATGCTGTCCGGAGCATTGCTTTGCTTTAGAGTTGAAGCCTGTGTTTGCAGGCACCTGATCTTGGGTGGTGTGGCAAGCAGGCAAAGCTGCACTCAGGCAGTGAGACCACCCGCAACACCCAACCCCCCCCCCCCCCCACCCACCCCCCCAGTACCCAGTAAGAAATCCCCATGTCTCAGGGAAGGGACTGATCTGGAGAGAGAAGGTGCAAATGTCAGCCTGGGACTCGAGAACAATCATCGCCTGGGTGAATTCACCTCGCGTCGAGACCTGCCAGTGGACGAGGCGAGTCAAAGCTGGCTCAGTCTTGAATGGGTACAACTGATGCACTCAGCAAAGCACAGGCACTCAGCCAGGGCTCTGTTCCCCAGGTCCTGCAATTGGCATTTCAGGGGCGGAATATGTCGTAGCAGCAACAGTAGGAGCAGCATAAGCCTTAATCCACATGCAACGCTTTGCTCCATTAGAAATACCTTGAAACTTTTAAAATCAAGGAATTCGGTGCGGTGTCAACAATAAAAAAATTTGCTGATTTGCACTTGCATATGCGTAATCTTATTTTTCACAATAAATGCGATTGAATGGCATTTAACCTGTGCCGCACGCTCAGCCTGCATGGTGTGTGGGTTTTGGAGAGGTGCACGATGGGGTTGTGTATGCGTCGGTGGAGGAGTTGGCAGCCTGTGCAAGGGTTTCCTCGTAGCTTTTGACCTCCAACTGTGATTGAAGGAAGAGCATAAATATGAAGGGGCACAAGCCAGTGGGAGCACAGAGCTCAGTACCATCCCATGTGGGGCACAGCTGTCCGCCAGTACAGGGTCGTGTTTCTTTGGATGAGCTGAGTTTGTTGGGTTTCGGTAGGCAAGCCAACCCTATTCTATCCAGAGAGCCAGTTGGTGGAGGATAGAACTGGAACCAATCTTTACAGTCACATATTTATTTACAGGGTGAAACGTTACAACCATATAGCTCCTAACTCAAACTAACCACGGTTTCAATAAGTCTCTCTTCATATATGTGCTCTCGGGAGACCCCAGCTAATGCCTGGGGTTTCGGTGTACATATAAACACAATTAATACACAGTTATTGCTGGAAGACGAGACATGCTGTAGAAACGCTGGGCTTTGCTCTGTCCAGCACAGATGTTATTTCAAAGGAGGGGTAACAATTACTGCGGCAGGAGGAAAGGGTGCTGATTGGCTGGCAAATTGGCTCTGATTGGTCGAGGTGTTGCCATGGAGAATGCGCCAGGAGGCCATTGGTCCTTCCCCCAACCTCCCACACACACACACACACACACACACACACAACCCTCAATGCTTTTGTTTAATTCAAAAGTGCCTTCTGCCTGGACATGTTCCTATTGCCTGCAGAGGGACTGATTCCTGTGTATGAGCATCTGTAGCTTCCAGCACACGTATATAAGAAACAGGAGCAGCAGCAGCAGGCCATTCAGCCCCCTCGGGACTGCCCCGCCATTCACTCAGAATCATGGCTGATCTGCCCCAGGCTTCAACTCCTCTTTCGGGCCAGCCCCTCACAGCCCTCGACTCCCCCGATATTTCAGAAACCTACCCGCCTCCCTCTTTAAAACGTTTCCAGTGATCGGGCCCCCACTAACCCCTGGGGGTAGAGAATTCCAGGCATGCTCTACCTTCTGAGAGAAAGGAACCCCTTTTGCATCTCAGTTTTAAATGAATGTCCCTTTAATTCTGTAACTATGTCCCCCACCGCACCCCCCCCCTCCGCCCCTGCCACAGTTCGAGGTTCCCCCACCAGTGGAAACAGCTTCTCAACATCCACCCTCCCGAGCCCCCTCGGAATGGTGCACGTCTCAATACGATCGCCCCTCATCCTTCTAACCCCTAAAGAACAAAGGCCTGACCTGTTGAGCCGTTCTTGATAAGTCAACCCCTTCATCCCAGGAATCAGCCCCGTGAATCTCTTTGAACGGCCTCCAGTGCCAGTGTATCCTTTCTTAAATACGGGGGTCAAAACTGTACACAGCGCTCCAGGTGCGGCCTCACCAACACCCTGTACTGTTGTAACAAGACTTCCCCTATTTTTAAACTCCGACCCCCCGAGCTATAACAGGCCAAATCCCATTTGCTTTCTTAACGACTTTACTGTACCTGCATGCTAACCTTTTTGTGTTTCATGCACAAGAACACCCAGATCCCTCTGCATTGCACCTTTTGGACTCTCTCCTCCATTTAACTTTTGATTCTTCCTAACAAAATACATGACCTCACACTCTCCTACATGAAACTCCGTCTGCCAGGTTTTTACCCACTCGCTCATCCTGTCTCTATCCCCCTCGCAGATTCCCTTACGTACTCATCACAACTGCTCTCCCCTCTATTTTTGTTTCGTCAGCAGATTTGGATCCGTTACACTCTGCCCCCTCCTCCCAGGTCGTTAACATTGGATAGTGGATGACTGAGGCCCTAGGACTGATCCTTGTGGCACTCCACTGGTTCTGGCTTTCCAACCTGAAAAAGACCCCTCAATCCCGACTGTCTGTCTTCCGTGTGTTAACCAATCCTCAATCCGTGCTAATACGTCACCCCCAATACCGTGAGCTCCTATTTGTGCCATAACCTTTCATGTGGCACTTTATCGAATGTCTTCTGGAATTCCAAATGCACCACATCGACTGGTTCCCTTTTATCAACTCCGCTTGCTATATCCTCAAAGAACTGTCAGAAACTTGCCAAACGTGAGTTCTCTTTCACAAAGCCATGTTGACTCTGTACGACTGTGTTAAGCTTTTTCTAACTGTCCTGTTATTTCATCCTGAATAATGGACTCCAGCATTTTCCCAACGACAGAGATGTTAGACTGACTGGCCTGTAGTTTCCTGTTATTTGTCTCTCTCTCTCCCCTTCTCAAACAGGGGTGTCACGTTAATGGTTTTCCGATCCACCGGGACCCTCCCGGAATCCAGTGAGTTCAGGAATATTTCGACCAAAGCCTCCACTATCACTGCAGCCACTTCCTTCAAAACCCCTGGAGCAGGCCATCAGGTCCTGGTGACTTGTCTGCCTTCAGTCCCATTAGTCTGTCGAATACTTTGTCCCCGCGTGATGGAGACTGTTACAAGATCTTTCCTCCCTTAGCTCCCTGTTTATCTGACATCTTTGGAATGTTTATAGCCTCCTCCACTGTGAGGACCGATGTAATATGTCGGTTTAAAGTGATCTGCCATTTTCCCTGGTCCCCATTATCAATCCTCCAGTTCGCATCCTCCAAGGGTCCCACACTCACTTTAGCTACTCTCTCGCTTTTTATACACCCGTGGAAGTTCTTGCTGTCTGTTTTTATATTCCTCGCCAATTTACTTACATAATCAAGTCCCTCCCTCTTTATTAGACTTTCAGTCACACCGCTGCTGGTTCCTGAAAAAATTCCCAATCCTTTGGCCTACCATTAGATTTCAGCCCTTACCATTAGATTTCAGCCCTTTGTTTGCCTTAGTTTTTGATTGGATGCTCTCCTTTACCAACTTTGTTAACCACGGGGTGGTTCATACGTCTCACCGAATCCTTCTTTTTGACCGGGGTAAGATTTTGCTGGCCGTTATGAAATATCTGCTTAAATGCCTGTCACTGCTCATCGGCTGAGCTCCCCCCTTTGCCTATTTTACCAGCCCCCGCTTCGGGCAGCTCTGTCTTCATACCTCTCTGTCATTGCGTGAAGGAGCTACGTTTCGGGCGTGACTGGTAATCTTAAACAGGCTTTGGTTTTCATTCTTGGCGCACTCGAGATTGTCCAGTGAGTGCTGTCCGACTGGCGCATTCGCTTCCAACGTCACGCATCATGTTCCGGGTTTTGCAAGCACGGGCCTGGTTGTGCACCGTGCGCCCTCAGCCTCCGGTGGGAACGACCCCTGACCTCCCGCCCCTCGCGTGTTCCCGACGTCTGCCCCATGTGACTCCGCAGCTGCCCGTCCGAACCTCCCCTCTCTATTCCACCTCCCTCCCTGCTGCACTCACGTCTCCTGTAAGTAACAGAGCTACCCCACCACCTTTTCCCAGCTCCCTGTCTCCTTCCAAAATGGCAAAGACCCTTGGGCCTTCAGCTCCCGGCCTTGGTCGCCTTGCAACCATGTCCTCGGAGGGAGGGACAGGCTGTTCCGATACGATCTGCCAATCACGTTGGACGTACCACCCACAGACCCGGCACCACACAGGCATTGAAATCCACAGACCACGTTGCTCAATTGTGCGGTAGTCAGAACATCTTTCTGGCTGGATCCTGTTAGGGGGCCGAACACCGGTCGTGTTGCTACTGCAGGGTACCCGGGGTAATCTGGGGTGGACTGGGCACCGTTCAGGGCTTGGTCCCGATCATGAGTTTGAAGGATACACGGCGAGAAATGATCGGATCAGCTGTTATCCCGCAGGAAGCCTTCGATGCCCCTATTTCAGCATCCAGCTTGCACAGGGAGCAAACGGATCGGGGGCCCGTTTCCGAGGTTGCCGGTCAGGTCGGCCACATCGGGCGTCGAACTGCGCGGATCCCAACGCGTCTCCAGACCAGGGAAGGGCCGGCTTGCGGCCGACAGGAGTGGAGCGCCACCAAAACCCCCCCCCACCCCGCCGGTGGATTCTCAACCGGCGCATCGAGGGAAGGGAGTCCGTTTGCCTGTGCCATTCCCGAGGTGAAGTAGAGCGTTGTGGCGGAGCCCACGAACTTGTGGGGGGTTGGGGGGGTGGGGGGATGTCCAGACACGCAGCTGCGGAGTCACATGGGGCAGATGTCGGGATATCAAGCGTTCTGAGTTTCTACCTCCGCCAGCGTTTTCTGTATTTCACTACGTCCCATGGCAGGGACGCGGTTGCAAGGCGACCAAGGCCGGGAGCTGAAGGCCCAAGGGTCTTTGCTGCTGTGGAGGGAGACGGGGAGCTGGGAAAAGGTGGTGGGGTAGCTCTGTTACTTACAGGAGTCGTGGGTGCAACAGGGAGGGAGGTGGAATAGAGAGGGGAGGTTCGGACGGGCAGCTGCGGAGTCACAAGGGGCAGACGTCAGGAACACGCGAGGGGCGGGAGGTCAGGGGTCGTTCCCACTGGACGCTGACGGTTATGGGGGGGGGTGCAAGAAAGGGCAGGCTGGGCACCCTTCTAGACCCACCGATGGGTGTCTGCGACGGCTGAACAATGGAGGGGGGTGGTGGGGAGGTGGGTTGGGTGTATGGAGGGGTGGTTTGCAGAAGGATAGATCGCACGAGGAGCGATGTGGTGAATGAAGGAGAAAAGACGAGGCTAGAGACAGGGCTTAGCGATGTGGGCGATGATGACGTGGTTGCAAGGCGACCAAGGCCGGGAGCTGAAGGCCCAAGGGTCTTTGCCGCTGTGGAGGGAGACGGGGAGCTGGGAAAAGGCGGTGGGGTAGCTCTGTTACTTACAGGAGACGTGAGTGCAACAGGGAGGGAGGTGGAATAGAAACAGAAAATGCTAGAGGAAGTTAAAAACTGAGAGAGCCTGGAATCATCCGTGGAGAGAGAGAGAGAGCGAGTTAACATTCTCAGACTGTATGACCCTCCTTCAGAGCTCTTCGAACACCCTGCCAGTCCTGTTGAATCTCACCCCACCCGCCCCGCCTTCCACCGCCTCCCCCGCCCCACCAGCATTTTCAGTTTTTATTTCAGGTTTCCAGCAGCTGCAGTATTTTGCGTTGGCCTCAGTGAGCTGAGCTCCGGAAATCAAAGCTCTTGAGTGATTCTGAGCCGAGGTAAGGACCAGCAGAGGGCAGGGGTCATCAGTGGGAGCGGATGATAGGGCCTGGAACACGACACCGGACGACAGAGGGTGAATAATGACGTGACGGGGGCTGGTGAGAAAGGAGGGGGGTGGGGGGGGGGAGGGAGATGCACGGGTGATTTTAACCTACGTTGGGGTTGGGGTTGTCAGAAAGGCAAAGGGACATGAGTCCATGCGGCGTTTTGGGGGTAATTTCAGAGAGCGACAGGTCCCAGAGCCAGGCAGGGAGTGATTAGATTCCAGTCTGTCACTCATTCCCAGGTATCTGTTATTCTATATATAAACCACCTGAACCCCTCGATTAGATTCCAGTCTGTAACTCACTCCCGGGTATCTGTTGTTCTATATATAAAACACCCCGAAACCCTCGATTAGATTCCAGTCTGTAACTCACTCCCGGGTATCTGTTATTCTATATATAAACCATCCCGAACCCCTCAATTTGAATCCAATCTGTTCCTCACTTCTGGGTTCCTGTTATTCGAGATTTAATCACCCTAATCCCTTCAACTATATTCCAGTCTGTAACGCACTCCAGAGTATGTGTTATTTTATATATAAAACACCCGGAGCCTCTCGATTACATTCCAGTCTGTAACTCACTCCCGGGGGTCTGTTATTCAATATATAAACCCCACCAAAACCCTCGATTAGATTCCAGTCTGTAACTCACTCCCGGGTACCTGTTATTCAAATTATAAAACCCCACAAAACCCTCGATTAGTTTGCAGTCTGTAACTCACTCCCGGGTAACTGCTATTCGATATATAAACCACCCCAAAACCCTCGATGAGATTCCACTCTGTAACACAATCCCGGGTATCTGTTATTCTATACATAAAACACCCCGAACCCTTCGTTTAGATAATAATCTGTAACTCACTCCCGGATATCTGTTATTCTATATATAAACCACCCCGAACAATTCGATTAGATTCCAGTATGTAACTCACTTCCGGGTATCTGTTATTCTATAAATTAACCACCCCGAACCCCTCGATTAGATTTCAGTCTGCAACTCATTCCCGGGTATCTGTTATTCTATATATAAACCACCCCGAACCCCTCGATTAGATTCCAGTCTGTAACTCACTCCCGGGTATCTGTTATTCTATATATAAATCCCCCCAAACCCCTCGATTAGATTCCAGTCTGTAACTCACTCCCGGGTATCTGTTATTCTATATATAAACCACCCCGTACCCCTCGATTAGATTCCAGTCTGTAACTCACTCCCGGGTATCTGTTATTCTATATATAAACCACCCCGAACCCCTCGATTAGATTCCAGTCTGTAACTCACTCCCGGGTATCTGTTACTCTCTATATAAACCACCCCGAACCCCTCGATTAGATTCCAGGCTCTAATTCAGTCTCGGGTATATTTTATTCGAGATATAAACTGCCCTGAAACCCTCGATTAAATTCCAGTCTCAACTCACTGCAGGATATCTGTAATTCTACATATAAACCACCCCGAACCCCTCGATTAGATTCCAGTCTGTAACTCACTCCCGGGTATCTGTTATTCTAAAAATGAACCACACCGAACCCCTGGATTAGATTCCAGTCTATAACACACTCCCGGGTATCTGTTAAACTGTATAAACCACCCAGAACAATTCAATTAGATTCCAGTATGTAACTCACTCCCGGGTATCTGTTATTCTATAAATTAACCACCCCGAACCCCTCGATTAGATTTCAGTCTGCAACTCACTCCCGGGTATCTGTTATTCTATAAATTAACCACCCCGAAAACCTCCATTAGATTCCAGTCTGTAACTCACTCCCGGGTATCTGTTATTCTATATATAAACCCCCCCGAACCCCTCGATTAGATTCCAGTCTGTAACTCACTCCCGGGTATCTGTTATTCTATATATAAAACACCCCGAACCCCTCTATTAGATTCCAGGCTCTAATTCAGTCTCGGGTATATTTTATTCGAGATATAAACTGCCCTGAAACCCTCGATTAAATTCCAGTCTCAACTCACTGCAGGATATCTGTAATTCTATATATAAACCAGCTGAACCCCTCGATTAGATTCCAGTCTGTAACACACTCCCGGGTAACTGTTATTCTATATAAAAACACCCTGAATCACTGGATTAGATTCCAGTCTGTAACTCACTGCCGGGAATCTGTTATTCTATATATAAATCACCCCGAACCCCTCGATTAGATTCCAGTCTGTAACTGACTCCCGGGTATCTGTTTTTCTATATATAAATCACCCCAAACCCCTCGATTAGATTCCAGTCTGTAACTCACTCCCGGGTATCTGTTATTCTATATATAAACCACCGCGAACCCCTCGATTAGATTCCAGTCTGTAACTCACTCCCGGGTATCTGTTATTCTATATAAAAACACCCTGAAACACTGGATTAGATTCCAGTCTGTAACTCACGGCCGGGAATCTGTTATTCTATATATAAATCACCCCAAACCCCTCGATTAGATTCCAGTCTGTAATCACTCCCAGGTATCTGTTATTCTATATATAAATCACACCGAACCCTTCGTTTAGATTCCAGTATGTAACTCACTCTCGGGTAACTGTTATTCTATATATAAACCACCCCGAACCCCTCGATTAGATTCCAGTCTGTAACTCAGTCCCGGCTATCTGTTATTCTATATATAAATCATACCGAAATCCTCGATTAGATTCCAGCCTGTAACTCACTCCCGGGTATCTGTTATTCTATGTATAAACCACACCGAAACCCTCGATTAGATTCCAGTCCGTAACTCACTCCCGGGTATCTGTTATTCTATATAAAAACCACCCCGAATCCCTTGATTAGATTCCAGTCTGTAACTCACTCCCGGGTATCTGTTATTCTATATATAAACACCCCCGACTTCTCAATTAGATTCCAGTCTGTAACTCACTCCCGGGTATCTGTTATTCTATATATAAACCCCCATCGAACCCCTCGATTAGATTCCAGTCTGTAACTCACTCCCGGGTATCTGTTATTCTATATATAAACCACCCCGAACCCCTCGATTAGATTCCAGTCTGTAACTCACTCCCGGGTATCTGTTATTCTATATATAAACCAACCCGAATCCCTCGATTAGATTCCAGTCTGTAACTCACTCCCGGGTATCTGTTATTCTATTTATAAACCACAGCGCACCCCTCGATTAGATTCCAGTCTGTAACTCACTCCCGGGTTTCTGTTATTCTATATATAAACCACCCCGAAACCATCGATTAGATTCCAGTCTGTAACTCACTCTCGGGTATCTGTTATTCTATATATAAACCACCCCGAACCCCTCGATTAGATTCCCGTCTGTAACTCACTCCCATGAATCTGTTATTCTATATATAAACCACCCCGAACCCCTCGATTAGATTCCAGTCTGTAACTCACTGCCATGTATCTCTTATTCTATATATAAACCACCCCGAACCCCTCGATTAGATTCCAGTCTGTAACTCACTCCCAGGTATCTGCTATTCTATATATAAACACCTGCCCTCTCCAGACCAATCCAGCCAGCTCCCACTCCCTCCTACTCACCCTCCCTTCCCCGTGGTCTGGCCAGTTCACTTCCCTCAGGCACCTGTCCGATTGAAGATTACCAGCCTCACCGCTGCCGCCATGTCATAGACAGTGAGACCCATTTCGTTACCACTCGCCGCGTGGAAAATTTCCTCACCGTCCCCGGCTTGTCCCCCTCCACATCCCCCACAAACCCCTCTACCATCAGACAATGGGAACAACTTGGCCTTGTTCACCTTTTCCAACCCCGTCCCCATCTTGTACACCTTTCTCAGATCTCCCCTCAATCTCCTTTACTCCAAGAACAACTATCCCAGCCTCACCATGTTAGCGTTGTGTCCGCAGCAGGATACAGTACTCTAGCTGCGAGCTAACCAGAGGTTACTTAATTCGCTGCTTTAGTTCACGATGAGTCTGTTCATGATCCCAAGATCCCATATCCCACTCTCCATGATCCCAATGGATCCAAACCCCTTCCCATTCACTCCCACTGTACACAATCCCAATGGACCCAAACCCCTTCCCGTTCACTCCCACTGTACACAATCCCAATGAAACCAAACACCTTCCCGTTACCTCCCACTGTACACAATCCCAATGGACCCAAACCACTTCCCGTTCACTCCCACTGTACACACTCCCAATGGACCCAATCCCCTTCCCATTCACTCCCACTGTACACAATCCCAATGGACACAAACCCCTTCCCGTTCACTCCGACTGTACACAATCCCAATGGAACCAAACCCCTTCCCATTCACTCCCACTGTACACAATCCCAATGGACCCAAACCCCTTCCCGTTCACTCCCACTGTACACAATCCCAATGGACCCAAACCCCTTCCCGTTCACTCCGACTGTACACAATCCCAATGGACCCAAACCCCTTCCCATTCACTCCGACTGTACACGATATGACCAAAGGCAGGGTGCGGGATACAGATAGAGGCTCCTCTGGGCTGGTTACTGAAGGTAAAGAGCTACTTTGTCCTATGCGTTGAGAGTAGATATGAATAGAACGGAGATTGTGTCTGCGAGAAAGTCTCCACTGATTGTACTGTGGCATAGATGTCTGATTCATATCTTGAACTTGTGAACATTTCACTGAGTAAACAGCTAAAAATAGAGAACGCATGTAGCTGGACAGAGGCATTGTGAAGCTGTTAAACACGTCAGTACAAACTGTGGTTATCTCAAAGAGAGACAGGTACAATGACAAGATTGTCGGAGACCCCTCTTTCACATGGAGATAACTGTACACTGACTAGATTGTCTGAGTCCCCTCTCTCTCAGGGAGATATCTGTACAATGACTGGTGTCGCTCAGTCCCCTCTCTCTCAGGGAGATATCTGTACACTGACTGGTGTCTCTCAGTCCCTCTCTCTCAGGGAGATATCTGCACACTGACTGGTGTCTCTCAGTCCCTCTCTCTCAGGGAGATATCTGTACACTGACTGGTGTCTCTCAGTCCCTCTCTCTCAGGGATATATCTGTACACTGACTGGTGTCTCTCAGTCCCTCTGTCTCAGGGAGATATCTGTACACTGACTGGTGTCTCTCAGTCCCTCTCTCTCAGGGAGATATCTGTACACTGACTGGTGTCTCTCAGTCCCTCTCTCTCTCAGGGAGATATCTGTACACTGACTGGTGTCTCTCAGTCCCTCTCTCTCAGGGAGATATCTGTACACTGACTGGTGTCTCTCAGTCCCCTCTCTCTCAGGGAGATATCTGTACACTGACTGGTGTCTCTCAGTCCCTCTCTCTCAGTGAGATATCTGAACACTGACTGGTGACTCTCAGTCCCCCCTCTCTCTCAGGGAGATATCTGTACAATGACTGGTGTCGCTCAGTCCCCTCTCTCTCAGGGAGAAATCTGTACAATGACTGGTGTCGCTCAGTCCCCTCTCTCTCAGGGAGATATCTGCACACTGACTGGTGTCTCTCAGTCCCTCTCTCTCTCAGGGAGATATCTGTACACTGACTGGTGTCTCTCAGTCCCTCTCTCTCAGGGAGATATCTGTACACTGACTGGTGTCTCTCAGTCCCCTCTCTCTCAGGGAGATATCTGTACACTGACTGGTGTCTCTCAGTCCCTCTCTCTCAGTGAGATATCTGTACACTGACTGGTGACTCTCAGTCCCCCCTCTCTCTCAGGGAGATATCTGTAAACTGACTGGTGTCTCTCAGTCCCTCTATCTCAGGGAGATATCTGTACACTGACTGGGGTCTCTCAGTCCCATCTCTCTCTCAGGGAGATATCTGTACACTGACTGGTGTCTCTCAGTCCCCTCCCTCTCAGGGAGATATCTGTACACTGACTGGTGTCTCTCAATCCCCTCTCACTCAGGGAGATACCTGTACACTGACTGGTGTCTCTCCATTCCCTCTCACTCTCAGGGAGATATCTGTACACTGACTGGTGTCTCTCAGTACCCTCTCTCTCAGGGAGATATCTGTACACTGACTGGTGTCTCTCAGTCCCTCTCCCTCTCAGGGAGATATCTGTACACTGACTGGTGTTTCTCAGTCCCTCTCTCTCTCAGCGAGATATCTGTACACTGACTGGTGTCTCTCAGTCACCTCTCTCTCAGGGAGATATCTGAACACTGACTGGTGTCTCTCGGTGCCTCTCTCTCTCAGGGAGATATCTGTACACTGACTGGTGTCTCTCAGTCCCTCTCTCTCAGGGAGATATCTGTACACTGACTGGTGTCTCTCAGTCCCTATCTCTCTCTCAGGGAGATATCTGTACACTGACTGGTGTCTCTCAGTCCCTCTCTCTCTCAGGGAGATATCTGTACACTGATTGGTGTTTCTCAGTCCCTCTCTCTCTCAGGGAGATATCTGTACACTGACTGGTGTTTCTCAGTCCCTCTCTCTCTCAGGGAGATATCTGTACACTGACTGGTGTCTCTCAGTCCCCTCTCTCAGGGAGAAATCTGTACACTGACTGGTGTCTCTCAGTCCCTCTCTCTCTCAGGGAGATATCTGTACACTGACTGGTGTATCTCAGTCCCTCTCTCTCTCAGGGAGATATCTGTACACTGACTGGTGTTTCTCAGTCCCTCTCCCTCTCAGGGAGATATCTGTACACTGACTGGTGTCTCTCAGTCCCCTCTCTCAGGGAGATATCTGTACACTGACTGGTGTCTCTCAGTCCCTCTCTCTCTCAGGGAGATATCTGTACACTGACTGGTGTTTCTCAGTCCCCTCTCTCTCAGGGAGATATCTGTACACTGACTGGTGTCTCTCAGTCCCCTCTCTCTCAGGGAGATATCTGTACACTGACTGGTGTCTCTCAGTCCATCTCTCTCAGGGAGATATCTGTACACTGACTGGTGTTTCTCAGTCCCCTCTCTCTCAGGGAGATATATGTACACTGACTTGTCTCTCTCAGTCCCTCTCTCTCAGGGAGATATCTGTACACTGACTGGTGTCTCTCAGTCCCCTCTCTCTCAGGGAGATATCTGTACACTGACTGGTGTCTCTCAGTACCTCTCTCTCTCTCAGGGAGATATCTGTACACTGACTGGTGTCTCTCAGTCCCCTCTCTCTCAGGGAGATATCTGTACACTGACTGGTGTCTCTCAGTCCATCTCTCTCAGGGAGATATCTGTACACTGACTGGTGTCTCTCAGTCCCTCTCCCTCTCAGGGAGATATCTGTACACTGAGTGGTGTTTCTCAGTCCCCTCTCTCTCAGGGAGATATCTGTGCACTGACTGGTGTCACTCAGTATCTCTCTCTGAGGGAGATATCTGTACACTGACTGGTGTCTCTCAGTCCCTCTCTCTCTCAGGGAGATATCTGCGCACTGAATGGTGTCTCTCAGTCTCTCTCTCTCAGCGAGATATCTGTACACTGACTGGTGTCTCTAAGTCCTTCTCTCTCTCAGGGAGATATCTGTACACTGACTGGTACCTCTCAGTCTCTCTCTCTCTCAGGGAGATATCTGAACACTGACTGGTGTCTCTCAGTCCCTCTCTCTCAGGGAGATATCTGTACACTGACTGGTGTCTCTCAGTCCCTCTCTCTCTCAGGGAGATATCTGTACACTGAGTGGTGTCTCTCGGTCACTTAACTCTCAGGGAGATATCTGGATACTGACTGGTGTCTCTAAGTCCCTCTCTCTCTCAGGGAGATATCTGTACACTGACTGGTGTTTCTCGGTCACTTAACTCACAGGGAGATATCTGTATACTGACTGGTGTCTCTCAGTCCCTCTCTCTCTCAGGGAGATATCTGCACATTGACTGTTGTCTCTCAGTCCCTCTCTCTCAGGCAGATAGCTGTAAACTGACAGGTGTCTCTCAGTCCCTCACTCTCAGAGGCAGATATCTGTACACTGATTGGTGTCTCTCAGTCCCTCTCTCTCAGGGAGATATCTGTACACTGACTGGTGACTCTCAGTACCTCTCTCTCAGGGAGATGTCTGAACACTGACTGGTGTCTCTCAGTCCCTCTCTCTCAGGGAGATATCTGTACACTGACTGGTGTCTCTCAGTCCCTCTCTCTCAGGGAGATATCTGTACACTGACTGGTGACTCTCAGTCCCTCTCTCTCAGGGAGATGTCTGTACACTGACTGGTGTCTCTCAGTCCCTCTCTCTCAGGGAGATATCTGTACACTGACTGGCGTCTCTCAGTCCCCCTCTCTCAGGGAGATGTCTGTACACTGACTGGTGTCTCTCTGTCCCTCTCTCTCAGGGAGATATCTGTACACTGAATGGTGTCTCTCATTCCCTCTCGCTCTCAGGGAGATATCTGTACAATGACTGGTGTCTCTCAGTCCCTATCACTCTCAGAGAGATATCTGTACACTGACTGGTGAGTCTCAGTCCCTCTCTCTCTCAGGGAGATATCTGTACACTGACTGGTGTCACTCAGTCCCATCTCTCTAAGGGACATATCTGTAAACTGACTGGTGTCTCTCAATCCCTCTCTCTCAGGGAGATATCTGTTCACTGACTGGTGTCTCTCAGTTCCTCTCTCTCAGGGAGATATCTGTACACTGACTGGTGTCTCTCAGTCCCCTCTCTCACAGGGAGATATCTGTACACTGACTGGTGTCTCTCAGTCCATCTCTCTCAGGGAGATATCTGTACACTGACTGGTGTCTCTCAGTCCCCTCTCTCTCAGGGAGATATCTGTACACTGACTGGTGCCTCTCAGTCCCTCTCACTCAGTGAGATATCTGTACACTGACTGGTGACTCTCAGTCCCCCCTCTCTCTCAGGGAGATATCTGTAAACTGACTGGTGTCTCTCAGTCCCTCTATCTCAGGGAGATATCTGTACACTGACTGGGGTCTCTCAGTCCCATCTCTCTCTCAGGGAGATATCTGTACACTGACTGGTGTCTCTCAGTCCCCTCCCTCTCAGGGAGATATCTGTACACTGACTGGTGTCTCTCAGTCCCCTCTCACTCAGGGAGATACCTGTACACTGACTGGTGTCTCTCATTCCCTCTCACTCTCAGGGAGATATCTGTACACTGACTGGTGTCTCTCAGTACCCTCTCTCTCAGGGAGATATCTGTACACTAACTGGTGTCTCTCAGTCCCTCTCCCTCTCAGGGAGATATCTGTACACTGACTGGTGTTTCTCAGTCCCTCTCTCTCTCAGCGAGATATCTGTACACTGACTGGTGTCTCTCAGTCCCTCTCTCTCAGGGAGATATCTGAACACTGACTGGTGTCTCTCGGTGCCTCTCTCTCTCAGGGAGATATCTGTACACTGACTGGTGTCTCTCAGTCCCTCTCTCTCAGGCAGATATCTGTACACTGACTGGTGTCTCTCAGTCCCTATCTCTCTCTCAGGGAGATATCTGTACACTGACTGGTGTCTCTCAGTCCCTCTCTCTCTCAGGGAGATATCTGTACACTGATTGGTGTTTCTCAGTCCCTCTCTCTCTCAGGGAGATATCTGTACACTGACTGGTGTTTCTCAGTCCCTCTCTCTCTCAGGGAGATATCTGTACACTGACTGGTGTCTCTCAGTCCCCTCTCTCAGGGAGAAATCTGTACACTGACTGGTGTCTCTCAGTCCCTCTCTCTCTCAGGGAGATATCTGTACACTGACTGGTGTATCTCAGTCCCTCTCTCTCTCAGGGAGATATCTGTACACTGACTGGTGTTTCTCAGTCCCTCTCCCTCTCAGGGATATATCTGTACACTGACTGGTGTCTCTCAGTCCCCTCTCTCAGGGAGATATCTGTACACTGACTGGTGTCTCTCAGTCCCTCTCTCTCTCAGGGAGATATCTGTACACTGACTGGAGTTTCTCAGTCCCCTCTCTCTCAGGGAGATATCTGTACACTGACTGGTGTCTCTCAGTCCCCTCTCTCTCAGGGAGATATCTGTACACTGACTGGTGTCTCTCAGTCCATCTCTCTCAGGGAGATATCTGTACACTGACTGGTGTTTCTCAGTCCCCTCTCTCTCAGGGAGATATATGTACACTGACTTGTCTCTCTCAGTCCCTCTCTCTCAGGAAGATATCTGTACACTGACTGGTGTCTCTCAGTCCCCTCTCTCTCAGGGAGATATCTGTACACTGACTGGTGTCTCTCAGTACCTCTCTCTCTCTCAGGGAGATATCTGTACACTGACTGGTGTCTCTCAGTCCCCTCTCTCTCAGGGAGATATCTGTACACTGACTTGTGTCTCTCAGTCCATCTCTCTCAGGGAGATATCTGTACACTGACTGGTGTCTCTCAGTCCCTCTCCCTCTCAGGGAGATATCTGTACACTGAGTGGTGTTTCTCAGTCCCCTCTCTCAGCGAGATATCTGTACACTGACTGGTGTCTCTAAGTCCCTCTCTCTCTCAGGGAGATATCTGTACACTGACTGGTACCTCTCAGTCTCTCTCTCTCTCAGGGAGATATCTGAACACTGACTGGTGTCTATCAGTCCCTCTCTCTCAGGGAGATATCTGTACACTGACTGGTGTCTCCCAGTCCCTCTCTCTCAGGGAGATATGTGTACACTGACTGGTGTCTCTCAGTCCCTCTCTCTCAGGCAGATAGCTGTAAACTGACAGGTGTCTCTCAGTCCCTCACTCTCAGAGGCAGATATCTGTACACTGATTGGTGTCTCTCAGTCCCTCTCTCTCAGGGAGATATCTGTACACTGACTGGTGACTCTCAGTACCTCTCTCTCAGGGAGATGTCTGAACACTGACTGGTGTCTCTCAGTCCCTCTCTCTCAGGGAGATATCTGTACACTGACTGCTGTCTCTCAGTCCCTCTCTCTCAGGGAGATATCTGTACACTGACTGGTGACTCTCAGTCCCTCTCTCTCAGGGAGATGTCTGTACACTGACTGGTGTCTCTCAGTCCCTCACTCTCAGGGAGATATCTGTACACTGACTGGCGTCTCTCAGTCCCCCTCTCTCAGGGAGATGTCTATACACTGACTGGTGTGTCTCTGTCCCTCTCTCTCAGGGAGATATCTGTACACTGAATGGTGTCTCTCATTCCCTCTCGCTCTCAGGGAGATATCTGTACAATGACTGGTGTCTCTCAGTCCCTATCGCTCTCAGAGAGATATCTGTACACTGACTGGTGAGTCTCAGTCCCTCTCTCTCTCAGGGAGATATCTGTACACTGACTGGTGTCACTCAGTCCCCTCTCTCTAAGGGACATATCTGTAAAATGACTGGTGTCTCTCAATCCCTCTCTCTCAGGGAGATATCTGTTCACTGACTGGTGTCTCTCAGTTCCTCTCTCTCAGGGAGATATCTGTACACTGACTGGTGTCTCTCAGTCCCCTCTCTCACAGGGAGATATCTGTACACTGACTGGTGTCTCTCAGTCCATCTCTCTCAGGGAGATATCTGTACACTGACTGGTGTCTCTCAGTCCCTCTCTCTCAGGGAGATATCTGTACACTGACTGGTGTCTCTCAGTCCCTCTCTCTCAGGGAGATATCTGTACACTGACTGGTGTCTCTCAGTCCCTCTCTCTCTCTCAGGGAGATATCTGTACACTGACTGGTGTCTCTCAGTCCCCTCACTCTCAGGGAGATATCAGTACACTGACTGGTGTCTCTCAGCCCCCTCTCTCACAGGGAGATATCTGTACACTGACTGGTGTCTCTCAGTCCATCTCTCTCAGGGAGATATCTGTACACTGACTGCTGTCTCTCAGTCCCTCTCTCTCAGGGAGATATCTGTACACTGACTGGTGACTCTCAGTCCCTCTCTCTCAGGGAGATGTCTGTACACTGACTGGTGTCTCTCAGTCCCTCACTCTCAGGGAGATATCTGGACACTGACTGGCGTCTCTCAGTCCCCCTCTCTCAGGGAGATGTCTGTACACTGACTGGTGTGTCTCTGTCCCTCTCTCTCAGGGAGATATCTGTACACTGAATGGTGTCTCTCATTCCCTCTCGCTCTCAGGGAGATATCTGTACAATGACTGGTGTCTCTCAGTCCCTATCGCTCTCAGAGAGATATCTGTACACTGACTGGTGACTCTCAGTCCCTCTCTCTCTCAGGGAGATATCTGTACACTGACTGGTGTCTCTCAGTCCCACTCTCTCAGGGAGATATCTGTACACTGAGTGGTGTCTCTCAGTCCCTCTCCCTCTCAGGGAGATATCTGTACACTGATTGGTGTCTCTCAGTCCATCTCTCTCAGGGAGATATCTGTACACTGACTGCTGTCTCCCAGTCCCTCTCTCTCAGGGAGATATCTGTACACTGACTGGTGACTCTCAGTCCCTCTCTCTCAGGGAGATGTCTGTACACTGACTGGTGTCTCTCAGTCCCTCACTCTCAGGGAGATATCTGTACACTGACTGGCGTCTCTCAGTCCCCCTCTCTCAGGGAGATGTCTGTACACTGACTGGTGTGTCTCTGTCCCTCTCTCTCAGGGAGATATCTGTACACTGAATGGTGTCTCTCATTCCCTCTCGCTCTCAGGGAGATATCTGTACAATGACTGGTGTCTCTCAGTCCCTATCGCTCTCAGAGAGATATCTGTACACTGACTGGTGACTCTCAGTCCCTCTCTCTCAGGGAGATATCTGTACACTGACTGGTGTCTCTCAGTCCCACTCTCTCAGGGAGATATCTGTACACTGAGTGGTGTCTCTCAGTCCCCTCTCTCTCAGGGAGATATCTGTACACTGACTGGTGTCTCAGTCCCTCTCTCTCTCAGGGAGATATCTGTGCACTGACTGGTGTCACTCAGTCTCTCTCTCTGAGGGAGATATCTGTACACTGACTGGTGTCTCTCAGTCCCTCTCTCTCTCAGGGAGATATCTGCGCACTGAATGGTGTCTCTCAGTCTCTCTCTCTCAGCGAGATATCTGTACACTGACTGGTGTCTCTAAATCCCTCTCTCACTCAGGGAGATATCTGTACACTGACTGGTACCTCTCAGTCTCTCTCTCTCTCAGGGAGATATCTGAACACTGACGGGTGTCTCTCAGTCCCTCTCTCTCAGGGAGATATCTGTGCACTGACTGGTGTCTCTCAGTCCCTCTCTCTCTCAGGGACATATCTGTACACTGACTGGTGTCTCTCGGTCACTTAACTCTCAGGGAGATATCTGGATACTGACTGGTGTCTCTAAGTCCCTCTCTCTCTCAGGGAGATATCTGTACACTGACTGGTGTTTCTCGGTCACTTAACTCACAGGGAGATATCTGTATACTGACTGGTGTCTCTCACTCTCTCTCTCTCTCAGGGAGATATCTGCACATTGACTGTTGTCTCTCAGTCCCTCTCTCTCAGGCAGATAGCTGTAAACTGACAGGTGTCTCTCAGTCCCTCACTCTCAGAGGCAGATATCTGTACACTGATTGGTGTCTCTCAGTCCATCTCTCTCAGGGAGATATCTGTACACTGACTGGTGTCTCTCAGGACCTCTCCCTCTCAGGGAGATATCTGTACACTGACTAGTGTCTCTCAGTCCCCTCTCTCTCAGGGAGATATCTGTACACTGACTAGTGTCTCTCAGTCCCCTCTCTCTCAGGGAGATATCTGTACACTGACTAGTGTCTCTCAGTCCCCTCTCTCTCAGGGAGATATCTGTACACTGACTGGTCTCTCTCAGTCCCCCTCTCTCAGGGAGATATCTCTACACTGACTGGTGTCTCTCAGTCCCTCTCTCTCAGGGAGATATCTGTACACTGACTGGTGTCTCTCAGTCCCCTCTCTCTCAGGGAGATATCTGTACACTGACTGGTGTCTCTCAGTCCCTCTCTATCAGGGAGATATCTGTACACTGACTGGTGTCTCTCAGTCCCCTCTCTCTCAGGGAGATATCTGTACGCTGACTGGTGTCTCTCAGTCCCTCTCTCTCAGGGAGATATCTGTACACTGACTGGTGTCTCTCAGTGCCCTCTCTCTCAGGGAGATATCTGTACACTGACTGGTGTCTCTCAGTCCCTCTCTCTCTCTCAGGGAGATATCTGTACACTGACTGGTGTCTCTCAGTCCCCTCACTCTCAGGGAGATATCAGTACACTGACTGGTGTCTCTCAGCCCCCTCTCTCACAGGGAGATATCTGTACACTGACTGGTGTCTCTCAGTCCATCTCTCTCAGGGAGATATCTGTACACTGACTGCTGTCTCTCAGTCCCTCTCTCTCAGGGAGATATCTGTACACTGACTGGTGACTCTCAGTCCCTCTCTCTCAGGGAGATGTCTGTACACTGACTGGTGTCTCTCAGTCCCTCACTCTCAGGGAGATATCTGTACACTGACTGGCGTCTCTCAGTCCCCCTCTCTCAGGGAGATGTCTGTACACTGACTGGTGTGTCTCTGTCCCTCTCTCTCAGGGAGATATCTGTACACTGAATGGTGTCTCTCATTCCCTCTCGCTCTCAGGGAGATATCTGTACAATGACTGGTGTCTCTCAGTCCCTATCGCTCTCAGAGAGATATCTGTACACTGACTGGTGAGTCTCAGTCCCTCTCTCTCTCAGGGAGATATCTGTACACTGACTGGTGTCACTCAGTCCCCTCTCTCTAAGGGACATATCTGTAAAATGACTGGTGTCTCTCAATCCCTCTCTCTCAGGGAGATATCTGTTCACTGACTGGTGTCTCTCAGTTCCTCTCTCTCAGGGAGATATCTGTACACTGACTGGTGTCTCTCAGTCCCCTCTCTCACAGGGAGATATCTGTACACTGACTGGTGTCTCTCAGTCCATCTCTCTCAGGGAGATATCTGTACACTGACTGGTGTCTCTCAGTCCCTCTCTCTCAGGGAGATATCTGTACACTGACTGGTGTCTCTCAGTCCCTCTCTCACAGGGAGATATCTGTGCACTGACTGGTGTCTCTCAGTCCCTCTCTCTCAGGGAGATATCTGTACACTGACAGGTGTCTCTCAGTCTCTCTCTCTCATGGAGATATCTGTACACTGACTGGTGTCTCTCAGTCCCTCTCTCTCTCAGGGAGATATCTGTGCACTAACTGGTGTCTCTCAGTCCCTCTCTCTCTCAGGGAGATATCTGTACACTGACAGGTGTCTCTCAGTCCCTCTCTCTCTCAGGGCGATATCTGTACACTGACTGGTGTCACTCAGTCTCTCTCTCTCATGGAGATATCTGTACACTGACTGGTGTCTCTCAGTCCCTCTCTCTCTCAGGGAGATATCTGTGCACTGACTGGTGTCTCTCAGTCTCTCTCTCTCAGGGAGATATCTGTACACTGACTGGTGTCTCTAAGTCCCTCTCTCTCAGGGAGATATCTGAACACTGACTGCTACCTCTCAGACCCTCTCTCTCTCAGGGAGATATCTGTACACTGACTGGTGTCTCTCAGTCCCCTCTCTCAGGGAGATATCTGTACACTGACTGGTGTCTCTCAGTCCCTCTCTCTCTCAGGGAGATATCTGTACACTGACTGGTGTTTCTCAGTCCCCTCTCTCTCAGGGAGATATCTGTACACTGACTGGTGTCTCTCAGTCCCCTCTCTCTCAGGGAGATATCTGTACACTGACTGGTGTCTCTCAGTCCATCTCTCTCAGGGAGATATCTGTACACTGACTGGTGTTTCTCAGTCCCCTCTCTCTCAGGGAGATATATGTACACTGACTTGTCTCTCTCAGTCCCTCTCTCTCAGGGAGATATCTGTACACTGACTGGTGTCTCTCAGTCCCCTCTCTCTCAGGGAGATATCTGTACACTGACTGGTGTCTCTCAGTACCTCTCTCTCTCTCAGGGAGATATCTGCACACTGACTGGTGTCTCTCAGTCCCCTCTCTCTCAGGGAGATATCTGTACACTGACTGGTGTCTCTCAGTCCATCTCTCTCAGGGAGATATCTGTACACTGACTGGTGTCTCTCAGTCCCTCTCCCTCTCAGGGAGATATCTGTACACTGAGTGGTGTCTCTCAGTCCCCTCTCTCTCAGGGAGATATCTGTACACTGACTGGTGTCTCAGTCCCTCTCTCTCTCAGGGAGATATCTGTGCACTGACTGGTGTCACTCAGTCTCTCTCTCTGAGGGAGATATCTGTACACTGACTGGTGTCTCTCAGTCCCTCTCTCTCTCAGGGAGATATCTGCGCACTGAATGGTGTCTCTCAGTCTCTCTCTCTCAGCGAGATATCTGTACACTGACTGGTGTCTCTAAATCCCTCTCTCACTCAGGGAGATATCTGTACACTGACTGGTACCTCTCAGTCTCTCTCTCTCTCAGGGAGATATCTGAACACTGACGGGTGTCTCTCAGTCCCTCTCTCTCAGGGAGATATCTGTGCACTGACTGGTGTCTCTCAGTCCCTCTCTCTCTCAGGGACATATCTGTACACTGACTGGTGTCTCTCGGTCTCTTAACTCTCAGGGAGATATCTGGATACTGACTGGTGTCTCTTAGTCCCTCTCTCTCTCAGGGAGATATCTGTACACTGACTGGTGTTTCTCGGTCACTTAACTCACAGGGAGATATCTGTATACTGACTGGTGTCTCTCAGTCTCTCTCTCTCTCAGGGAGATATCTGCACATTGACTGTTGTCTCTCAGTCCCTCTCTCTCAGGCAGATAGCTGTAAACTGACAGGTGTCTCTCAGTCCCTCACTCTCAGAGGCAGATATCTGTACACTGATTGGTGTCTCTCAGTCCATCTCTCTCAGGGAGATATCTGTACACTGACTGGTGTCTCTCAGGACCTCTCCCTCTCAGGGAGATATCTGTACACTGACTAGTGTCTCTCAGTCCCCTCTCTCTCAGGGAGATATCTGTACACTGACTAGTGTCTCTCAGTCACCTCTCTCTCAGGGAGATATCTGTACACTGACTAGTGTCTCTCAGTCCCCTCTCTCTCAGGGAGATATCTGTACACTGACTGGTCTCTCTCAGTCCCCCTCTCTCAGGGAGATATCTCTACACTGACTGGTGTCTCTCAGTCCCTCTCTCTCAGGGAGATATCTGTACACTGACTGGTGTCTCTCAGTCCCCTCTCTCTCAGGGAGATATCTGTACACTGACTGGTGTCTCTCAGTCCCTCTCTCTCAGGGAGATATCTGTACACTGACTGGTGTCTCTCAGTCCCCTCTCTCTCAGGGAGATATCTGTACGCTGACTGGTGTCTCTCAGTCCCTCTCTCTCAGGGAGATATCTGTACACTGACTGGTGTCTCTCAGTGCCCTCTCTCTCAGGGAGATATCTGTACACTGACTGGTGTCTCTCAGTCCCTCTCTCTCTCTCAGGGAGATATCTGTACACTGACTGGTGTCTCTCAGTCCCCTCACTCTCAGGGAGATATCAGTACACTGACTGGTGTCTCTCAGTCCCTCTCTCTCAGGGAGATATCTGTACACTGACTGGTGTCTCTCAGTCCCTCTCTCTCAGGGAGATATCTGTACACTGACTGGTGTCTCTCAGTCCCTCTCTCTCTCTCAGGGAGATATCTGTACACTGACTGGTGTCTCTCAGTCCCCTCACTCTCAGGGAGATATCAGTACACTGACTGGTGTCTCTCAGCCCCCTCTCTCACAGGGAGATATCTGTACACTGACTGGTGTCTCTCAGTCCATCTCTCTCAGGGAGATATCTGTACACTGACTGGTGTCTCTCAGTCCCTCTCTCTCAGGGAGATATCTGTACACTGACTGGTGACTCTCAGTCCCTCTCTCTCAGGGAGATGTCTGTACACTGACTGGTGTCTCTCAGTCCCTCACTCTCAGGGAGATATCTGGACACTGACTGGCGTCTCTCAGTCCCCCTCTCTCAGGGAGATGTCTGTACACTGACTGGTGTGTCTCTGTCCCTCTCTCTCAGGGAGATATCTGTACACTGAATGGTGTCTCTCATTCCCTCTCGCTCTCAGGGAGATATCTGTACAATGACTGGTGTCTCTCAGTCCCTATCGCTCTCAGAGAGATATCTGTACACTGACTGGTGACTCTCAGTCCCTCTCTCTCTCAGGGAGATATCTGTACACTGACTGGTGTCTCTCAGTCCCACTCTCTCAGGGAGATATCTGTACACTGAGTGGTGTCTCTCAGTCCCTCTCCCTCTCAGGGAGATATCTGTACACTGATTGGTGTCTCTCAGTCCATCTCTCTCAGGGAGATATCTGTACACTGACTGCTGTCTCTCAGTCCCTCTCTCTCAGGGAGATATCTGTACACTGACTGGTGACTCTCAGTCCCTCTCTCTCAGGGAGATGTCTGTACACTGACGGGTGTCTCTCAGTCCCTCACTCTCAGGGAGATATCTGTACACTGACTGGCGTCTCTCAGTCCCCCTCTCTCAGGGAGATGTCTGTACACTGACTGGTGTGTCTCTGTCCCTCTCTCTCAGGGAGATATCTGTACACTGAATGGTGTCTCTCATT
Organism: Isurus oxyrinchus; assembly: GCA_026770705.1. Lineage (NCBI taxonomy): Eukaryota > Metazoa > Chordata > Chondrichthyes > Lamniformes > Lamnidae > Isurus > Isurus oxyrinchus. The sequence goes on from JANJGN010002744.1 coordinate 28,851, forward strand.
CCCTCTCGCTCTCAGGGAGATATCTGTACAATGACTGGTGTCTCTCAGTCCCTATCGCTCTCAGAGAGATATCTGTACACTGACTGGTGACTCTCAGTCCCTCTCTCTCAGGGAGATATCTGTACACTGACTGGTGTCTCTCAGTCCCACTCTCTCAGGGAGATATCTGTACACTGAGTGGTGTCTCTCAGTCCCCTCTCTCTCAGGGAGATATCTGTACACTGACTGGTGTCTCAGTCCCTCTCTCTCTCAGGGAGATATCTGTGCACTGACTGGTGTCACTCAGTCTCTCTCTCTGAGGGAGATATCTGTACACTGACTGGTGTCTCTCAGTCCCTCTCTCTCTCAGGGAGATATCTGCGCACTGAATGGTGTCTCTCAGTCTCTCTCTCTCAGCGAGATATCTGTACACTGACTGGTGTCTCTAAATCCCTCTCTCACTCAGGGAGATATCTGTACACTGACTGGTACCTCTCAGTCTCTCTCTCTCTCAGGGAGATATCTGAACACTGACGGGTGTCTCTCAGTCCCTCTCTCTCAGTGAGATATCTGTGCACTGACTGGTGTCTCTCAGTCCCTCTCTCTCTCAGGGACATATCTGTACACTGACTGGTGTCTCTCGGTCACTTAACTCTCAGGGAGATATCTGGATACTGACTGGTGTCTCTAAGTCCCTCTCTCTCTCAGGGAGATATCTGTACACTGACTGGTGTTTCTCGGTCACTTAACTCACAGGGAGATATCTGTATACTGACTGGTGTCTCTCAGTCTCTCTCTCTCTCAGGGAGATATCTGCACATTGACTGTTGTCTCTCAGTCCCTCTCTCTCAGGCAGATAGCTGTAAACTGACAGGTGTCTCTCAGTCCCTCACTCTCAGAGGCAGATATCTGTACACTGATTGGTGTCTCTCAGTCCATCTCTCTCAGGGAGATATCTGTACACTGACTGGTGTCTCTCAGGACCTCTCCCTCTCAGGGAGATATCTGTACACTGACTAGTGTCTCTCAGTCCCCTCTCTCTCAGGGAGATATCTGTACACTGACTAGTGTCTCTCAGTCCCCTCTCTCTCAGGGAGATATCTGTACACTGACTAGTGTCTCTCAGTCCCCTCTCTCTCAGGGAGATATCTGTACACTGACTGGTGTCTCTCAGTCCCCTCTCTCTCAGGGACATATCTGTACACTGACTGGTGTCTCTCAGTCCCTCTCTCTCAGGGAGATATCTGTACACTGACTGGTGTCTCTCAGTCCCCTCTCTCTCAGGGAGATATCTGTACGCTGACTGGTGTCTCTCAGTCCCTCTCTCTCAGGGAGATATCTGTACACTGACTGGTGTCTCTCAGTGCCCTCTCTCTCAGGGAGATATCTGTACACTGACTGGTGTCTCTCAGTCCCTCTCTCTCTCTCAGGGAGATATCTGTACACTGACTGGTGTCTCTCAGTCCCCTCACTCTCAGGGAGATATCAGTACACTGACTGGTGTCTCTCAGCCCCCTCTCTCACAGGGAGATATCTGTACACAGACTGGTGTCTCTCAGTCCATCTCTCTCAGGGAGATATCTGTACACTGACTGCTGTCTCTCAGTCCCTCTCTCTCAGGGAGATATCTGTACACTGACTGGTGACTCTCAGTCCCTCTCTCTCAGGGAGATGTCTGTACACTGACTGGTGTCTCTCAGTCCCTCACTCTCAGGGAGATATCTGTACACTGACTGGCGTCTCTCAGTCCCCCTCTCTCAGGGAGATGTCTGTACACTGACTGGTGTGTCTCTGTCCCTCTCTCTCAGGGAGATATCTGTACACTGAATGGTGTCTCTCATTCCCTCTCGCTCTCAGGGAGATATCTGTACAATGACTGGTGTCTCTCAGTCCCTATCGCTCTCAGAGAGATATCTGTACACTGACTGGTGAGTCTCAGTCCCTCTCTCTCTCAGGGAGATATCTGTACACTGACTGGTGTCACTCAGTCCCCTCTCTCTAAGGGACATATCTGTAAAATGACTGGTGTCTCTCAATCCCTCTCTCTCAGGGAGATATCTGTTCACTGACTGGTGTCTCTCAGTTCCTCTCTCTCAGGGAGATATCTGTACACTGACTGGTGTCTCTCAGTCCCCTCTCTCACAGGGAGATATCTGTACACTGACTGGTGTCTCTCAGTCCATCTCTCTCAGGGAGATATCTGTACACTGACTGGTGTCTCTCAGTCCCTCTCTCTCGGGGAGATATCTGTACACTGACTGGTGTCTCTCAGTCCCTCTCTCACAGGGAGATATCTGTGCACTGACTGGTGTCTCTCAGTCCCTCTCTCTCAGGGAGATATCTGTACACTGACAGGTGTCTCTCAGTCTCTCTCTCTCATGGAGATATCTGTACACTGACTGGTGTCTCTCAGTCCCTCTCTCTCTCAGGGAGATATCTGTGCACTAACTGGTGTCTCTCAGTCCCTCTCTCTCTCAGGGAGATATCTGTACACTGACTGGTGTTTCTCAGTCCCCTCTCTCTCAGGGAGATATATGTACACTGACTTGTCTCTCTCAGTCCCTCTCTCTCAGGGAGATATCTGTACACTGACTGGTGTCTCTCAGTCCCCTCTCTCTCAGGGAGATATCTGTACACTGACTCGTGTCTCTCAGTACCTCTCTCTCTCTCAGGGAGATATCTGCACACTGACTGGTGTCTCTCAGTCCCCTCTCTCTCAGGGAGATATCTGTACACTGACTGGTGTCTCTCAGTCCATCTCTCTCAGGGAGATATCTGTACACTGACTGGTGTCTCTCAGTCCCTCTCCCTCTCAGGGAGATATCTGTACACTGAGTGGTGTCTCTCAGTCCCCTCTCTCTCAGGGAGATATCTGTACACTGACTGGTGTCTCAGTCCCTCTCTCTCTCAGGGAGATATCTGTGCACTGACTGGTGTCACTCAGTCTCTCTCTCTGAGGGAGATATCTGTACACTGACTGGTGTCTCTCAGTCCCTCTCTCTCTCAGGGAGATATCTGCGCACTGAATGGTGTCTCTCAGTCTCTCTCTCTCAGCGAGATATCTGTACACTGACTGGTGTCTCTAAATCCCTCTCTCACTCAGGGAGATATCTGTACACTGACTGGTACCTCTCAGTCTCTCTCTCTCTCAGGGAGATATCTGAACACTGACGGGTGTCCCTCAGTCCCTCTCTCTCAGGGAGATATCTGTGCACTGACTGGTGTCTCTCAGTCCCTCTCTCTCTCAGGGACATATCTGTACACTGACTGGTGTCTCTCGGTCTCTTAACTCTCAGGGAGATATCTGGATACTGACTGGTGTCTCTAAGTCCCTCTCTCTCTCAGGGAGATATCTGTACACTGACTGGTGTTTCTCGGTCACTTAACTCACAGGGAGATATCTGTATACTGACTGGTGTCTCTCAGTCTCTCTCTCTCTCAGGGAGATATCTGCACATTGACTGTTGTCTCTCAGTCCCTCTCTCTCAGGCAGATAGCTGTAAACTGACAGGTGTCTCTCAGTCCCTCACTCTCAGAGGCAGATATCTGTACACTGATTGGTGTCTCTCAGTCCATCTCTCTCAGGGAGATATCTGTACACTGACTGGTGTCTCTCAGGACCTCTCCCTCTCAGGGAGATATCTGTACACTGACTAGTGTCTCTCAGTCCCCTCTCTCTCAGGGAGATATCTGTACACTGACTAGTGTCTCTCAGTCACCTCTCTCTCAGGGAGATATCTGTACACTGACTAGTGTCTCTCAGTCCCCTCTCTCTCAGGGAGATATCTGTACACTGACTGGTCTCTCTCAGTCCCCCTCTCTCAGGGAGATATCTCTACACTGACTGGTGTCTCTCAGTCCCTCTCTCTCAGGGAGATATCTGTACACTGACTGGTGTCTCTCAGTCCCCTCTCTCTCAGGGAGATATCTGTACACTGACTGGTGTCTCTCAGTCCCTCTCTCTCAGGGAGATATCTGTACACTGACTGGTGTCTCTCAGTCCCCTCTCTCTCAGGGAGATATCTGTACGCTGACTGGTGTCTCTCAGTCCCTCTCTCTCAGGGAGATATCTGTACACTGACTGGTGTCTCTCAGTGCCCTCTCTCTCAGGGAGATATCTGTACACTGACTGGTGTCTCTCAGTCCCTCTCTCTCTCTCAGGGAGATATCTGTACACTGACTGGTGTCTCTCAGTCCCCTCACTCTCAGGGAGATATCAGTACACTGACTGGTGTCTCTCAGTCCCTCTCTCTCAGGGAGATATCTGTACACTGACTGGTGTCTCTCAGTCCCTCTCTCTCAGGGAGATATCTGTACACTGACTGGTGTCTCTCAGTCCCTCTCTCTCTCTCAGGGAGATATCTGTACACTGACTGGTGTCTCTCAGTCCCCTCACTCTCAGGGAGATATCAGTACACTGACTGGTGTCTCTCAGCCCCCTCTCTCACAGGGAGATATCTGTACACTGACTGGTGTCTCTCAGTCCATCTCTCTCAGGGAGATATCTGTACACTGACTGCTGTCTCTCAGTCCCTCTCTCTCAGGGAGATATCTGTACACTGACTGGTGACTCTCAGTCCCTCTCTCTCAGGGAGATGTCTGTACACTGACTGGTGTCTCTCAGTCCCTCACTCTCAGGGAGATATCTGGACACTGACTGGCGTCTCTCAGTCCCCCTCTCTCAGGGAGATGTCTGTACACTGACTGGTGTCTCTCAGTCCCTCTCTCTCAGGGAGATATCTGTACACTGAATGGTGTCTCTCATTCCCTCTCGCTCTCAGGGAGATATCTGTACAATGACTGGTGTCTCTCAGTCCCTATCGCTCTCAGAGAGATATCTGTACACTGACTGGTGACTCTCAGTCCCTCTCTCTCTCAGGGAGATATCTGTACACTGACTGGTGTCTCTCAGTCCCACTCTCTCAGGGAGATATCTGTACACTGAGTGGTGTCTCTCAGTCCCTCTCCCTCTCAGGGAGATATCTGTACACTGATTGGTGTCTCTCAGTCCATCTCTCTCAGGGAGATATCTGTACACTGACTGCTGTCTCTCAGTCCCTCTCTCTCAGGGAGATATCTGTACACTGACTGGTGACTCTCAGTCCCTCTCTCTCAGGGAGATGTCTGTACACTGACTGGTGTCTCTCAGTCCCTCACTCTCAGGGAGATATCTGTACACTGACTGGCGTCTCTCAGTCCCCCTCTCTCAGGGAGATGTCTGTACACTGACTGGTGTGTCTCTGTCCCTCTCTCTCAGGGAGATATCTGTACACTGAATGGTGTCTCTCATTCCCTCTCGCTCTCAGGGAGATATCTGTACAATGACTGGTGTCTCTCAGTCCCTATCGCTGTCAGAGAGATATCTGTACACTGACTGGTGACTCTCAGTCCCTCTCTCTCAGGGAGATATCTGTACACTGACTGGTGTCTCTCAGTCCCACTCTCTCAGGGAGATATCTGTACACTGAGTGGTGTCTCTCAGTCCCCTCTCTCTCAGGGAGATATCTGTACACTGACTGGTGTCTCAGTCCCTCTCTCTCTCAGGGAGATATCTGTGCACTGACTGGTGTCACTCAGTCTCTCTCTCTGAGGGAGATATCTGTACACTGACTGGTGTCTCTCAGTCCCTCTCTCTCTCAGGGAGATATCTGCGCACTGAATGGTGTCTCTCAGTCTCTCTCTCTCAGCGAGATATCTGTACACTGACTGGTGTCTCTAAATCCCTCTCTCACTCAGGGAGATATCTGTACACTGACTGGTACCTCTCAGTCTCTCTCTCTCTCAGGGAGATATCTGAACACTGACGGGTGTCTCTCAGTCCCTCTCTCTCAGGGAGATATCTGTGCACTGACTGGTGTCTCTCAGTCCCTCTCTCTCTCAGGGACATATCTGTACACTGACTGGTGTCTCTCGGTCACTTAACTCTCAGGGAGATATCTGGATACTGACTGGTGTCTCTAAGTCCCTCTCTCTCTCAGGGAGATATCTGTACACTGACTGGTGTTTCTCGGTCACTTTACTCACAGGGAGATATCTGTATACTGACTGGTGTCTCTCAGTCTCTCTCTCTCTCAGGGAGATATCTGCACATTGACTGTTGTCTCTCAGTCCCTCTCTCTCAGGCAGATAGCTGTAAACTGACAGGTGTCTCTCAGTCCCTCACTCTCAGAGGCAGATATCTGTACACTGATTGGTGTCTCTCAGTCCATCTCTCTCAGGGAGATATCTGTACACTGACTGGTGTCTCTCAGTCCCCTCTCTCTCAGGGAGATATCTGTACACTGACTTGTGTCTCTCAGTCCCTCTCTCTCAGGGAGATATCTGTACACTGACTGGTGTCTCTCAGTCCCCTCTCTCTCAGGGAGATATCTGTACGCTGACTGGTGTCTCTCAGTCCCTCTCTCTCAGGGAGATATCTGTACACTGACTGGTGTCTCTCAGTGCCCTCTCTCTCAGGGAGATATCTGTACACTGACTGGTGTCTCTCAGTCCCTCTCTCTCTCTCAGGGAGATATCTGTACACTGACTGGTGACTCTCAGTCCCCTCACTCTCAGGGAGATATCAGTACACTGACTGGTGTCTCTCAGCCCCCTCTCTCACAGGGAGATATCTGTACACTGACTGGTGTCTCTCAGTCCATCTCTCTCAGGGAGATATCTGTACACTGACTGCTGTCTCTCAGTCCCTCTCTCTCAGGGAGATATCTGTACACTGACTGGTGACTCTCAGTCCCTCTCTCTCAGGGAGATGTCTGTACACTGACTGGTGTCTCTCAGTCCCTCACTCTCAGGGAGATATCTGTACACTGACTGGCGTCTCTCAGTCCCCCTCTCTCAGGGAGATGTCTGTACACTGACTGGTGTGTCTCTGTCCCTCTCTCTCAGGGAGATATCTGTACACTGAATGGTGTCTCTCATTCCCTCTCGCTCTCAGGGAGATATCTGTACAATGACTGGTGTCTCTCAGTCCCTATCGCTCTCAGAGAGATATCTGTACACTGACTGGTGAGTCTCAGTCCCTCTCTCTCTCAGGGAGATATCTGTACACTGACTGGTGTCACTCAGTCCCCTCTCTCTAAGGGACATATCTGTAAAATGACTGGTGTCTCTCAATCCCTCTCTCTCAGGGAGATATCTGTTCACTGACTGGTGTCTCTCAGTTCCTCTCTCTCAGGGAGATATCTGTACACTGACTGGTGTCTCTCAGTCCCCTCTCTCACAGGGAGATATCTGTACACTGACTGGTGTCTCTCAGTCCATCTCTCTCAGGGAGATATCTGTACACTGACTGGTGTCTCTCAGTCCCTCTCTCTCAGGGAGATATCTGTACACTGACTGGTGTCTCTCAGTCCCTCTCTCACAGGGAGATATCTGTGCACTGACTGGTGTCTCTCAGTCCCTCTCTCTCAGGGAGATATCTGTACACTGACAGGTGTCTCTCAGTCTCTCTCTCTCATGGAGATATCTGTACACTGACTGGTGTCTCTCAGTCCCTCTCTCTCTCAGGGAGATATCTGTGCACTAACTGGTGTCTCTCAGTCCCTCTCTCTCTCAGGGAGATATCTGTACACTGACAGGTGTCTCTCAGTCCCTCTCTCTCTCAGGGCGATATCTGTACACTGACTGGTGTCACTCAGTCTCTCTCTCTCATGGAGATATCTGTACACTGACTGGTGTCTCTCAGTCCCTCTCTCTCTCAGGGAGATATCTGTGCACTGACTGGTGTCTCTCAGTCTCTCTCTCTCAGGGAGATATCTGTACACTGACTGGTGTCTCTAAGTCCCTCTCTCTCAGGGAGATATCTGAACACTGACTGCTACCTCTCAGACCCTCTCTCTCTCAGGGAGATATCTGTACACTGACTGGTGTCTCTCAGTCCCCTCTCTCAGGGAGATATCTGTACACTGACTGGTGTCTCTCAGTCCCTCTCTCTCTCAGGGAGATATCTGTACACTGACTGGTGTTTCTCAGTCCCCTCTCTCTCAGGGAGATATCTGTACACTGACTGGTGTCTCTCAGTCCCCTCTCTCTCAGGGAGATATCTGTACACTGACTGGTGTCTCTCAGTCCATCTCTCTCAGGGAGATATCTGTACACTGACTGGTGTTTCTCAGTCCCCTCTCTCTCAGGGAGATATATGTACACTGACTTGTCTCTCTCAGTCCCTCTCTCTCAGGGAGATATCTGTACACTGACTGGTGTCTCTCAGTCCCCTCTCTCTCAGGGAGATATCTGTACACTGACTGGTGTCTCTCAGTACCTCTCTCTCTCTCAGGGAGATATCTGTACACTGACTGGTGTCTCTCAGTCCCCTCTCTCTCAGGGAGATATCTGTACACTGACTGGTGTCTCTCAGTCCATCTCTCTCAGGGAGATATCTGTACACTGACTGGTGTCTCTCAGTCCCTCTCCCTCTCAGGGAGATATCTGTACACTGAGTGGTGTCTCTCAGTCCCCTCTCTCTCAGGGAGATATCTGTACACTGACTGGTGTCTCAGTCCCTCTCTCTCTCAGGGAGATATCTGTGCACTGACTGGTGTCACTCAGTCTCTCTCTCTGAGGGAGATATCTGTACACTGACTGGTGTCTCTCAGTCCCTCTCTCTCTCAGGGAGATATCTGCGCACTGAATGGTGTCTCTCAGTCTCTCTCTCTCAGCGAGATATCTGTACACTGACTGGTGTCTCTAAATCCCTCTCTCACTCAGGGAGATATCTGTACACTGACTGGTACCTCTCAGTCTCTCTCTCTCTCAGGGAGATATCTGAACACTGACGGGTGTCTCTCAGTCCCTCTCTCTCAGGGAGATATCTGTGCACTGACTGGTGTCTCTCAGTCCCTCTCTCTCTCAGGGACATATCTGTACACTGACTGGTGTCTCTCGGTCACTTAACTCTCAGGGAGATATCTGGATACTGACTGGTGTCTCTAAGTCCCTCTCTCTCTCAGGGAGATATCTGTACACTGACTGGTGTTTCTCGGTCACTTAACTCACAGGGAGATATCTGTATACTGACTGGTGTCTCTCAGTCTCTCTCTCTCTCAGGGAGATATCTGCACATTGACTGTTGTCTCTCAGTCCCTCTCTCTCAGGCAGATAGCTGTAAACTGACAGGTGTCTCTCAGTCCCTCACTCTCAGAGGCAGATATCTGTACACTGATTGGTGTCTCTCAGTCCATCTCTCTCAGGGAGATATCTGTACACTGACTGGTGTCTCTCAGGACCTCTCCCTCTCAGGGAGATATCTGTACACTGACTAGTGTCTCTCAGTCCCCTCTCTCTCAGGGAGATATCTGTACACTGACTAGTGTCTCTCAGTCCCCTCTCTCTCAGGGAGATATCTGTACACTGACTAGTGTCTCTCAGTCCCCTCTCTCTCAGGGAGATATCTGTACACTGACTGGTCTCTCTCAGTCCCCCTCTCTCAGGGAGATATCTCTACACTGACTGGTGTCTCTCAGTCCCTCTCTCTCAGGGAGATATCTGTACACTGACTGGTGTCTCTCAGTCCCCTCTCTCTCAGGGAGATATCTGTACACTGACTGGTGTCTCTCAGTCCCTCTCTCTCAGGGAGATATCTGTACACTGACTGGTGTCTCTCAGTCCCCTCTCTCTCAGGGAGATATCTGTACGCTGACTGGTGTCTCTCAGTCCCTCTCTCTCAGGGAGATATCTGTACACTGACTGGTGTCTCTCAGTGCCCTCTCTCTCAGGGAGATATCTGTACACTGACTGGTGTCTCTCAGTCCCTCTCTCTCTCTCAGGGAGATATCTGTACACTGACTGGTGTCTCTCAGTCCCCTCACTCTCAGGGAGATATCAGTACACTGACTGGTGTCTCTCAGCCCCCTCTCTCACAGGGAGATATCTGTACACTGACTGGTGTCTCTCAGTCCATCTCTCTCAGGGAGATATCTGTACACTGACTGGTGTCTCTCAGTCCCTCTCCCTCTCAGGGAGATATCTGTACACTGACTGGTGTTTCTCAGTCCCCTCTCTCTCAGGGAGATATCTGTACACTGACTGGTGTCTTTCAATCCCTCTCTCTCAGGGAGATATCTGTACACTGACTGGTGTCTCAGTCCCTCTCTCTCTCAGGGCTATATCTGTGCACTGACTGGTGTCACTCAGTCTCTCTCTCTCAGGGAGATATCTGTACACTGACTGGTGTCTCTAAGTCCCTCTCTCTCTCAGGGAGATATCTGTACACTGACTGGTACCTCTCAGTCCCTCTCTCTCTCAGGGAGATATCTGTACACTGACTGGTGTCTCTCAGACCGTCTCTCTCTCAGGGAGATATCTGTACACTGATTCGTGTCTCTCAGTCCCTCTCTGTCAGGGAGATATCTGTACACTGACTGGTGTCTCTCAGTCCCTCTCTCTCAGTGAGATATCTGTACACTGACTGGTGACTCTCATTCCCTCTCTCTCAGGGAGATGTCTGTACACTGAATGGTGTCTCTCAGTCCCTCCCTCTCAGGGAGATATCTGTACACTGACTGGTGTCTCTCAGTCCCTCTCACTCAGGGAGATGTCTGTACACTGACTGGTGTCTCTCAGTCCCTCTCTCTCAGGGAGATATCTGTACACTGACTGGTGTCTCTCATTCCCCTTCTCTCTCAGGGAGATATCTGTACAATGACTGGTGTCTCTCAGTCCCTCTCCCTCTCAGGGAGATATCTGTACACTGACTGCTGTTTCTCAGTCCCCTCTCTCTCAGGGAGATATCTGTACACTGACTGGTGTCTCTCAGTCCCCTCTCGCACAGGGAGATATCTGTACACTGACTGGTGTCTCTCAGTCCATCTCTCCCAGGGAGATATCTGTACACTGACTGGTGTTTCTCAGTCCCCTCTCTCTCAGGGAGATATCTGTACACTGACTGGTGTCTCTCAGTCCCCTCTCTCTAAGGGACATATCTGTAAACTGACTGGTATCCCTCAATCCCTCTCTCTCAGGGAGATATCTGTACACTGACTGGTGTCTCAGTCCCTCTCTCTCTCAGAGCGATATCTGTGCACTGACTGGTGTCACTCAGTCTCTTTCTCTCAGGGAGATATCTTTACACTGACTGGTGTCTCTCACTCCCTCTCTCTCTCAGGGAGATATCTGTACACTGACTGGTGTCTCTCTGACCCTCTCTCTCAGGGAGATATCTGTACACTGACTGGTGTCTCTCAGTCCCTCTCTCTCAGGGAGATATCTGTACACTGACTGGTGTCTCACAGCCTCTCTAACTCTCAGGGAGATATCTGTACACTGAGTGGTGTCTCTCTTTCCCTCTCTCTCTCAGGGAGATATCTGAACACTGACTGGTGTCTCTCAGTCCCTTCTCTCTCTCTCAGGGAGATATCTGTATACTGACTGGTGTCTCTCAGTCCCTCTCTCTCTCTCAGGGAGATATCTGTACACTGACTGGTGTCACTCAGTCTCTCTCTCTCAGGGAGATATCGGTACACTGACTGGTGTCTCTAAGTCCCTCTCTCTCTCAGGGAGATATCTGTACACTGACCGGTAACTCTCAGTCCCTCTCTCTCTCAGGGAGATATCTGTACACTGACTGGTGTCTCTCAGTCCCTCTCTCTCTCAGGGAGATATCTGTACACTGACTGGTGTCTCTCGGTCACTTAACTCTCAGGGAGATTTCTGGATGCTGACTGGTGTCTCTAAGTCCCTCTCTCTCTCAGGGAGATATCTGTACACTGACTGGTGTCTCTCGGTCACTTAACTCACAGGGAGATATCTGTATACTGACTGGTGTCTCTCAATCGCCCTCTCTCTCAGGGAGATATCTGTACACTGACTGGTGACTCTCAGTCCCTCTCTCTCAGGGAGATGTCTGTACACTGACTGGTGTCTCTCAGTCCCTCTCTCTCAGGGAGATATCTGTACACTGAATGGTGTCTCACAGCCTCTCTATCTCTCAGGGAGATATCTGTATACTGACTGGTGTCTCTCAGTCCCTTCTCTCTCTCTCAGGGAGATATCTGTACACTGACTGGTGTCTCTCTGTCCCCTCTCTCTCAGGGAGATATCTGTACGCTGACTGGTGTCTCTCAGTCCCTCCCTCTCAGGGAGATATCTGTACACTGACTGGTGTCTCTCAGTCCCCTCTCTCTCAGGGAGATATCTGTACACTGACTGGAGTCTCTCAGTCCTTCTCTCTCTCTCAGGGAGATATCTGTACACTGACTGGTGTCTCTCAGTCCCCTCTCTCTCAGGGAGATATCAGTACACTGACTGGTGTCTCTCAGCCCCCTCTCTCACAGGGAGATATCTGTACACTGACTGGTGTCTCTCAGTCCCTCTCTCTCAGGGAGATATCTGTACACTGACTGGTGTCTCTCAGTCCCTCTCCCTCTCAGGGAGATATCTGTACACTGACTGGTGTTTCTCAGTCCCCACTCTCTCAGGGAGATATCTGTACACTGACTGGTGTCTCTCAGTTCCCTCTCTCTAAGGGACATATCTGTAAACTGACTGGTGTCTTTCAATCCCTCTCTCTCAGGGAGATATCTGTACACTGACTGGTGTCTCAGTCCCTCTCTCTCTCAGGGCTATATCTGTGCACTGACTGGTGTCACTCAGTCTCTCTCTCTCAGGGAGATATCTGTACACTGACTGGTGTCTCTAAGTCCCTCTCTCTCTCAGGGAGATATCTGTACACTGACTGGTACCTCTCAGTCCCTCTCTCTCTCAGGGAGATATCTGTACACTGACTGGTGTCTCTCAGTCCCTCTCTCTCTCAGGGAGATATCTGTACACTGATTCGTGTCTCTCAGTCCCTCTCTGTCAGGGAGATATCTGTACTCTGACTGGTGACTCTCAGTCCCTCTCTCTCAGGGAGATATCTGTACACTGACTGGTGTCTCACAGCCTCTCTAACTCTCAGGGAGATATCTGTACACTGAGTGGTGTCTCTCTGTCCCTCTCTCTCTCAGGGAGATATCTGAACACTGACTGGTGTCTCTCAGTCCCTTCTCTCTCTCTCAGGGAGATATCTGTATACTGACTGGTGTCTCTCAGTCCCTCTCTCTCTCTCAGGGAGATATCTGTACACTGACTGGTGTCACTCAGTCTCTCTCTCTCAGGGAGATATCGGTACACTGACTGGTGTCTCTAAGTCCCTCTCTCTCTCAGGGAGATATCTGTACACTGACTGGTAACTCTCAGTCCCTCTCTCTCTCAGGGAGATATCTGTACACTGACTGGTGTCTCTCAGTCCCTCTCTCTCTCAGGGAGATATCTGTACACTGACTGGTGTCTCTCGGTCACTTAACTCTCAGGGAGATTTCTGGATGCTGACTGGTGTCTCTAAGTCCCTCTCTCTCTCAGGGAGATATCTGTACACTGACTGGTGTCTCTCGGTCACTTAACTCACAGGGAGATATCTGTATACTGACTTGTGTCACTCAGTCCCTCTCTCTCTCAGGGAGATATCTGCACATTGACTGTTGTCTCTCAGTCCCTCTCTCTCAGGGAGATATCTGTACACTGACTGGTGACTCTCAGTCCCTCTCTCTCAGGGAGATATCTGTACACTGACTGGTGTCTCTCAGTCCCACTCTCTCAGGGAGATATCTGTACACTGACTGGTGTCTCTCAGTCCCTCTCTCTCAGGGAGATATCTGTACACTGACTGGTGTCTCTCAGTCCCACTCTCTCAGGGAGATATCTGTACACTGACTGGTGTCTCTCAGTCCCTCTCTCTCAGAGGCAGATATCTGTACTCTGATTGGTGTCTCTCAGTCCCTCTCTCTCAGGGAGATATGTGTACACTGACTGGTGTCTCTCAATCCCCCTCTCTCTCAGGGAGATATCTGTACACTGACTGGTGACTCTCAGTCCCTCTCTATCAGGGAGATGTCTGTACACTGACTGGTGTCTCTCAGTCCCTCTCTCTCAGGGAGATATCTGTACACTGACTGGTGTCTCACAGCCTCTCTATCTCAGGGAGATATCTGTACGCTGACTGGTGTCTCTCAGTCCCTCTCTCTCAGGGAGATATCTGTACACTGACTGGTGTCTCTCAGTCCCCTCTCTCTCAGGGAGATATCTGTACACTGACTGGTGTCTCTCAGTCCCTCTCTCTCTCTCAGGGAGATATCTGTACACTGACTGGTGTCTCTCAGTCCCCTCTCTCTCAGGGAGATATCAGTACACTGACTGGTGTCTCTCAGCCCCCCTCTCTCACAGGGAGATATCTGTACACTGAATGGTGTCTCTCAGTCCATCTCTCTCAGGGAGATATCTGTACACTGACTGGTGTCTCTCAGTCCCTCTCCCTCTCAGGGAGATATCTGTACACTGACTGGTGTTTCTCAGTCCCCTCTCTCTCAGGGAGATATCTGTACACTGACTGGTGTCTCTCAGTTCCCTCTCTCTAAGGGACATATCTGTAAACTGACTGGTGTCTTTCAATCCCTCTCTCTCAGGGAGATATCTGTACACTGACTGGTGTCTCAGTCCCTCTCTCTCTCAGGGCTATATCTGTGCACTGACTGGTGTCACTCAGTCTCTCTCTCTCAGGGAGATATCTGTACACTGACTGGTGTGTCTAAGTCCCTCTCTCTCTCAGGGAGATATCTGTACACTGACTGGTACCTCTCAGTCCCTCGCTCTCTCAGGGAGATATCTGTACACTGACTGGTGTCTCTCAGTCCCTCTCTCTCTCAGGGAGATATCTGTACACTGATTCGTGTCTCTCAGTCCCTCTCTGTCAGGGAGATATCTGTACTCTGACTGGTGACTCTCAGTCCCTCTCTCTCAGGGAGATATCTGAACACTGACTGGTGTCTCTCAGTCCCTCTCTCTCAGTGAGATATCTGTACACTGACTGGTGACTCTCAGTCCCTCTCTCTCTCAGGGAGATGTCTGTACACTGAATGGTGTCTCTCAGTCCCTCCCTCTCAGGGAGATATCTGTGCACTGACTGGTGTCTCTCAGTCCCTCTCTCTCAGGGAGATGTCTGTACACTGACTGGTGTCTCTCAGTCCCTCTCTCTCAGGGAGATATCTGTACACTGACTGGTGTCTCTCATTCCCCTTCTCTCTCAGGGAGATATCTGTACAATGACTGGTGTCTCTCAGTCCCTCTCCCTCTCAGGGAGATATCTGTACACTGACTGCTGTTTCTCAGTCCCCTCTCTCTCAGGGAGATATCTGTACACTGACTGGTGTCTCTCAGTCCCCTCTCGCACAGGGAGATATCTGTACACTGACTGGTGTCTCTCAGTCCATCTCTCCCAGGGAGATATCTGTACACTGACTGGTGTCTCTCAGTCCCTCTCCCTCTCAGGGAGATATCTGTACACTGACTGGTGTTTCTCAGTCCCCTCTCTCTCAGGGAGATATCTGTAAACTGACTGGTGTCTCTCAGTCCCCTCTCTCTAAGGGACATATCTGTAAACTGACTGGTAACCCTCAATCCCTCTCTCTCAGGGAGATATCTGTACACTGACTGGTGTCTCAGTCCCTCTCTCTCTCAGAGCGATATCTGTGCACTGACTGGTGTCTCTCAGTCCCCTCTCTCTAAGGGACATATCTGTAAACTGACTGGTAACCCTCAATCCCTCTCTCTCAGGGAGATATCTGTACACTGACTGGTGTCTCAGTCCCTCTCTCTCTCAGAGCGATATCTGTACACTGACTGGTGTCTCTCTGACCCTCTCTCTCAGGGAGATATCTGTACACTGACTGGTGTCTCTCAGTCCCTCTCTCTCAGGGAGATATCTGTACACTGACTGGTGTCTCACAGCCTCTCTAACTCTCAGGGAGATATCTGTACACTGACTGGTGTATCTCTGTCCCTCTCTCTCTCAGGGAGATATCTGAACACTGACTGGTGTCTCTCAGTCCCTTCTCTCTCTCTCAGGGAGATATCTGTATACTGACTGGTGTCTCTCAGTCCCTCTCTCTCTCTCAGGGAGATATCTGTACACTGACTGGTGTCACTCAGTCTCTCTCTCTCAGGGAGATATCGGTACACTGACTGGTGTCTCTAAGTCCCTCTCTCTCTCAGGGAGATATCTGTACACTGACTAGTGTCTCACAGCCTCTCTATCTCTCAGGGAGATATCTCTATACTGACTGGTGTCTCTCAGTCCCTTCTCTCTCTCTCAGGGAGATATCTGTACACTGACTGGTGTCTCTCAGTCCCCTCTCTCTCAGAGAGATATCTGTATACTGACTGGTGTCTCTCAGTCCCTTCTCTCTCTCTCAGGGAGATATCTGTACACTGACTGGTGTCTCTCAGTCCCCTCTCTCTCAGGGAGATATCTGTACACTGACTGGTGTCTCTCAGTCCATCTCTCTCAGGGAGATATCTGTACACTGACTGGTGTCTCTCAGGACCTCTCCCTCTCAGGGAGATATCTGTACACTGACTAGTGTCTCTCAGTCCCCTCTCTCTCAGGGAGATATCTGTACACTGACTGGTGTCTCTCAGTCCCTCTCTCTCAGGGAGATATCTGTACACTGACTGGTGTCTCTCAGACCCTCTCTCTCAGGGAGATATCTGTATACTGACTGGTGTCTCTCAGTCCCCTCTCTCTCAGGGAGATATCTGTACACTGACCGGTGTCTCTCAGTCCCCTCTCTCTCAGGGAGATATCTGTACACTGACTAGTGTCTCTCAGTCCCCTCTCTCTCAGGGAGATATCTGTACTCTGACTGGTGTCTCTCAGTCTCTATCTCTCAGGGAGATATCTGTACACTGACTGGTGTCTCCACGTCCCTCTCTCTCTCAGGGAGATATCTGTACACTGACTGGTACCTCTCAGTCCCTCTCCCTCTCAGGGAGATATCTGTACACTGACTGCTGTTTCTCAGTCCCCTCTCTCTCAGGGAGATATCTATACACTGAGTGGTGTCTCTCTGCCCCCTCTCTCTAAGTGACATATCTGTAAACTGACTGGTGTCTCTCATTCCCTCTCTCTCAGGGAGATATCTGTACACTGACTGGTGTCTCTCAGTCCCTCTCTCTCAGGGAGATATCTGAACACTGACTGCTGTCTCTCAATCCCTCTCTCTCAGGGAGATATCTGTACACTGACTGGTGTCTCTCAGTCCCCTCTCTCACAGGGAGATATCAGTACACTGGTGTCTCTCAGTCCATCTCTCCCAGGGAGATATCTGTACACTGACTGGTGTCACTCAGTCCCTCTCCCTCAAAGGGAGATATCTGTACACTGACTGGTGTCTCTCAGTCCATCTCTCCCATGGAGATATCTGTACACTGACTGGTGTCTCTCAGTCCCTCTCCCTCTCAGGGAGATATCTGTACACTGACTGGTGTTTCTCAGTCCCCTCTCTCTCAGGGAAATATCTGTACACTGACTGGTGTCTCTCAGTCCCTCTCTCTCTCAGGGAGATATCTGTACACTGACTGGTGTCTCTCGGTCACTTAACTCTCAGGGAGATTTCGGGATGCTGACTGGTGTCTCTAATCCCTCTCTCTCTCAGGGAGATATCTGTACACTGACTGGTGTCTCTCGGTCACTTAACTCACAGGGAGATATCTGTATACTGACTGGTATCTCTCTGTCGCTCTCTCTCTCAGGGAGATATCTGCACATTGACTGTTGTCTCTCAGTCCCTCTCTCTCAGGGAGATATCTGTACACTGACTGGTGACTCTCAGTCCCTCTCTCTCAGGGAGATGTCTGTACACTGACTGGTGTCACTCAGTCCCTCTCTCTCAGGGAGATATCTGTACACTGACTGGTGTCTCACAGCCTCTCTATCTCTCATGGAGATATCTGTACACTGACTGGTGTCTCTCAGTCCCTCTCTCTCTCAGGGAGATATCTGTACACAGACTGGTTTCTCTCAGTCCCTTCTCTCTCTCTCAGGGAGATATCTGTACACTGACTGGTGTCTCTCAGTCCCCTCTCTCTCAGGGAGATATCTGTATACTGACTGGTGTCTCTCAGTCCCTTCTCTCTCTCTCAGGGAGATATCTGTACACTGACTGGTGTCTCTCAGTCCCCTCTCTCTCAGGGAGATATCTGTACACTGACTGGTGTCTCTCAGTCCATCTCTCTCAGGGAGATATCTGTACACTGACTGGTGTCTCTCAGGACCTCTCCCTCTCAGGGAGATATCTGTACACTGACTAGTGTCTCTCAGTCCCCTCTCTCTCAGGGAGATATCTGTACACTGACTAGTGTCTCTCAGTCCCCTCTCTCTCAGGGAGATATCTGTACACTGACTAGTGTCTCTCAGTCCCCTCTCTCTCAGGGAGATATCTGTACACTGACTGGTCTCTCTCAGTCCCCCTCTCTCAGGGAGATATCTGTACACTGACTGGTGTCTCTCAGTCCCTCTCTCTCAGGGAGATATCTGTACACTGACTGGTGTCTCTCAGTCCCTCTCTCTCAGGGAGATATCTGTACACTGACTGGTGTCTCTCAGTCCCCTCTCTCTCAGGGAGATATCTGTACGCTGACTGGTGTCTCTCAGTCCCTCTCTCTCAGGGAGATATCTGTACACTGACTGGTGTCTCTCAGTCCCCTCTCTCTCAGGGAGATATCTGTACACTGACTGGTGTCTCTCAGTCCCCTCTCTCTCAGGGAGATATCAGTACACTGACTGGTGTCTCTCAGCCCCCTCTCTCACAGGGAGATATCTGTACACTGACTGGTGTCTCTCAGTCCATCTCTCTCAGGGAGATATCTGTACACTGACTGGTGTCTCTCAGTCCCTCTCCCTCTCAGGGAGATATCTGTACCCTGACTGGTGTTTCTCAGTCCCCTCTCTCTCAGGGAGATATCTGTACACTGACTGGTGTCTCTCAGTTCCCTCTCTCTAAGGGACATATCTGTAAACTGACTGGTGTCTTTCAATCCCTCTCTCTCAGGGAGATATCTGTACACTGACTGGTGTCTCAGTCCCTCTCTCTCTCAGGGCTATATCTGTGCACTGACTGGTGTCACTCAGTCTCTCTCTCTCAGGGAGATATCTGTACACTGACTGGTGTCTCTAAGTCCCTCTCTCTCTCAGGGAGATATCTGTACACTGACTGGTACCTCTCAGTCCCTCTCTCTCTCAGGGAGATATCTGTACACTGACTGGTGTCTCTCAGTCCCTCTCTCTCTCAGGGAGATATCTGTACACTGATTCGTGTCTCTCAGTCCCTCTCTGTCAGGGAGATATCTGTACACTGACTGGTGACTCTCAGTCCCTCTCTCTCAGGGAGATATCTGTACACTGACTGGTCTCTCTCAGTCCCTCTCTCTCAGTGAGATATCTGTACACTGACTGGTGACTCTCAGTCCCTCTCTCTCAGGGAGATGTCTGTACACTGAATGGTGTCTCTCAGTCCCTCCCTCTCAGGGAGATATCTGTGCACTGACTGGTGTCTCTCAGTCCCTCTCTCTCAGGGAGATGTCTGTACACTGACTGGTGTCTCTCAGTCCCTCTCTCTCAGGGAGATATCTGTACACTGACTGGTGTCTCTCATTCCCCTTCTCTCTCAGGGAGATATCTGTACAATGACTGGTGTCTCTCAGTCCCTCTCCCTCTCAGGGAGATATCTGTACACTGACTGCTGTTTCTCAGTCCCCTCTCTCTCAGGGAGATATCTGTACACTGACTGGTGTCTCTCAGTCCCCTCTCTCACAGGGAGATATCTGTACACTGACTGGTGTCTCTCAGTCCATCTCTCCCAGGGAGATATCTGTACACTGACTGGTGTCTCTCAGTCCCTCTCCCTCTCAGGGAGATATCTGTACACTGACTGGTGTTTCTCAGTCCCCTCTCTCTCAGGGAGATATCTGTACACTGACTGGTGTCTCTCAGTCCCCTCTCTCTAAGGGACATATCTGTAAACTGACTGGTATCCCTCAATCCCTCTCTCTCAGGGAGATATCTGTGCACTGACTGGTGTCACTCAGTCTCTCTCTCTCAGGGAGATATCTGTACACTGACTGGTGTCTCTCAGTCCCTCTCTCTCAGGGAGATATCTGTACACTGACTGGTGTCTCTCTGACCCTCTCTCTCAGGGAGATATCTGTACACTGACTGGTGTCTCTCTGACCCTCTCTCTCAGGGAGATATCTGTACACTGACTGGTGTCTCTCAGTCCCTCTCTCTCAGGGAGATATCTGTACACTGACTGGTGTCTCACAGCCTCTCTATCTCTCAGGGAGATATCTGTACATTGACTGGTGTCTCTCTGTCCCTCTCTCTCTCAGGGAGATATCTGTACACTGACTGGTGTCTCTCAGTCCCTTCTCTCTCTCTCAGGGAGATATCTGTATACTGACTGGTGTCTCTCAGTCCCTCTCTCTCTCTCAGGGAGATATCTGTACACTGACTGGTGTCACTCAGTCTCTCTCTCTCAGGGAGATATCGGTACACTGACTGGTGTCTCTAAGTCCCTCTCTCTCTCAGGGAGATATCTGTACACTGACTGGTAACTCTCAGTCCCTCTCTCTCTCAGGGAGATATCTGTACACTGACTGGTGTCTCTCAGTCCCTCTCTCTCTCAGGGAGATATCTGTACACTGACTGGTGTCTCTCGGTCACTTAACTCTCAGGGAGATTTCTGGATGCTGACTGGTGTCTCTAAGTCCATCTCTCTCTCAGGGAGATATCTGTACACTGAATGGTGTCTCTCGGTCACTTAACTCACAGGGAGATATCTGTATACTGACTTGTGTCACTCAGTCCCTCTCTCTCTCAGGGAGATATCTGCACATTGACTGTTGTCTCTCAGTCCCTCTCTCTCAGGGAGATATCTGTACACTGACTGGTGACTCTCAGTCCCTCTCTCTCAGGGAGATATCTGTACGCTGACTGGTGTCTCTCAGTCCCTCTCTCTCAGGGAGATATCTGTACACTGACTGGTGTCTCTCAGTCCCACTCTCTCAGGGAGATATCTGTACACTGACTGGTGTCTCTCAGTCCCTCTCTCTCAGAGGCAGATATCTGTACTCTGATTGGTGTCTCTCAGTCCCTCTCTCTCAGGGAGATATGTGTACACTGACTGGTGTCTCTCAATCCCCCTCTCTCTCAGGGAGATATCTGTACACTGACTGGTGACTCTCAGTCCCTCTCTCTCAGGGAGATGTCTGTACACTGACTGGTGTCTCTCAGTCCCTCTCTCTCAGGGAGATATCTGTACACTGACTGGTGTCTCACAGCCTCTCTATCTCTCAGGGAGATATCTGTATACTGACTGGTGTCTCTCAGTCCCTTCTCTCTCTCTCAGGGAGATATCTGTACACTGACTGGTGTCTCTCAGTCCCCTCTCTCTCAGGGAGATATCTGTATACTGACTGGTGTCTCTCAGTCCCTTCTCTCTCTCTCAGGGAGATATCTGTACACTGACTGGTGTCTCTCAGTCCCCTCTCTCTCAGGGAGATATCTGTACACTGACTGGTGTCTCTCAGTCCATCTCTCTCAGGGAGATATCTGTACACTGACTGGTGTCTCTCAGGACCTCTCCCTCTCAGGGAGATATCTGTACACTGACTAGTGTCTCTCAGTCCCCTCTCTCTCAGGGAGCTATCTGTACACTGACTGGTGTCTCTCAGTCCCTCTCTCTCAGGGAGATATCTGTACACTGACTGGTGTCTCTCAGACCCTCTCTCTCAGGGAGATATCTGTATACTGACTGGTGTCTCTCAGTCCCCTCTCTCTCAGGGAGATATCTGTACACTGACCGGTGTCTCTCAGTCCCCTCTCTCTCAGGGAGATATCTGTACACTGACTAGTGTCTCTCAGTCCCCTCTCTCTCAGGGAGATATCTGTACTCTGACTGGTGTCTCTCAGTCTCTCTCTCTCAGGGAGATATCTGTACACTGACTGGTGTCTCCACGTCCCTCTCTCTCTCAGGGAGATATCTGTACACTGACTGGTACCTCTCAGTCCGTCTCTCTCTCAGGGAGATATCTGTACACTGACTGGTGTCTCTCAGTCCCTCTCTCTCTCAGGGAGATATCTGTACACTGACTGGTGTCTCTCGGTCACTTAACTCTCAGGGAGATATCTGGAAACTGACAGGTGTCTCTCAGTCCCCTCTCTCTCAGGGAGATATCTGTACACTGACTGGTGTCTCTCAGTCCCTCTCTCTCAGGGAGATATCTGTACACTGACTGGTGTCTCTCAGTCCCTCTCTCTCAGGGAGATATCTGTACACTGACTGGTGACTCTCAGTCCCTCTCTCTCAGGGAGATATCTGTACACTGACTGGTGTCTCTCAGTCCCTCTCTACAGGGAGATATCTGTACACTGACTGGTGACTCTCAGTCCATCTCTCTCAGGGAGATGTCTGTACACTGACTGCTGTCTCTCAGTCCCTCTCTCTCAGGGAGATATCTGTACACTGACTGGTGTCTCTCAGTCCCTCTCTCTCAGGGAGATGTCTGTACACTGACTGGTGTCTCTCAGTCCCTCTCTCTCTCAGGGAGATATCTGTACACTGACTGGTGTCTCTCAGTCCCCTCTCTCTCAGGGAGATATCTTTACACTGACTGGTGTCTCTCAGTCCCTCTCTCTCTCAGGGAGATATCTGTACACTGACTGGTGTCTCTCAGTCCCTCTCTCTCAGGGAGATATCTGTACACAGACTGGTGTCTCTCAGTCCCCTCTCTCTCAGGGAGATATTTTTACACTGACTGGTGTCTCTCAGTCCCTCTCTCTCTCAGGGAGATATCTGTACACTGACTGGTGTCTCTCAGTCCCTCTCTCTCTCAGGGAGATATCTGTACACTGACTGGTGTCTCTCAGTCCCCTCTCTCTCTCAGGGAGATATCTGTACACTGACTGGTGTCTCTCAGTCCCTCTCTCTCTCAGGGAGATATCTGTACACTGACTGGTGTCTCTCAGTCCCTCTCTCTCAGGGACATATCTGTACACTGACTGGTGTCTCTCAGTCCCTCTCTCTCAGGGAGATATCTGTATACTGACTGGTGTCTCTCAGTCCCTTCTCTCTCTCTCAGGGAGATATCTGTACACTGACTGGTGTCTCTCAGTCCCCTCTCTCACAGGGAGATATCTGTACACTGACTGGTGTCTCTCAGTCCCCTCTCTCTCAGGGAGATATCTGTACACTGACTGGTGTCTCTCAGTCCCCCTCTCTCTCAGGGAGATATCTGTACACTGACTGGTGTCTCTCAGTCCCACTCTCTCTCAGGGAGATATCTGTACACTGACTGGTGTCTCTCAGTCCCTTCTCTCTCTCTCAGGGAGATATCTGTATACTGACTGGTGTCTCTCAGTCCCTCTCTCTCTCTCAGGGAGATATCTGTACACTGACTGGTGTCACTCAGTCTCTCTCTCTCAGGGAGATATCGGTACACTGACTGGTGTCTCTAAGTCCCTCTCTCTCTCAGGGAGATATCTGTACACTGACTGGTAACTCTCAGTCCCTCTCTCTCTCAGGGAGATATCTGTACACTGACTGGTGTCTCTCAGTCCCTCTCTCTCTCAGGGAGATATCTGTACACTGACTGGTGTCTCTCGGTCACTTAACTCTCAGGGAGATTTCTGGATGCTGACTGGTGTCTCTAAGTCCATCTCTCTCTCAGGGAGATATCTGTACACTGAATGGTGTCTCTCGGTCACTTAACTCACAGGGAGATATCTGTATACTGACTTGTGTCACTCAGTCCCTCTCTCTCTCAGGGAGATATCTGCACATTGACTGTTGTCTCTCAGTCCCTCTCTCTCAGGGAGATATCTGTACACTGACTGGTGACTCTCAGTCCCTCTCTCTCAGGGAGATATCTGTACGCTGACTGGTGTCTCTCAGTCCCTCTCTCTCAGGGAGATATCTGTACACTGACTGGTGTCTCTCAGTCCCACTCTCTCAGGGAGATATCTGTACACTGACTGGTGTCTCTCAGTCCCTCTCTCTCAGAGGCAGATATCTGTACTCTGATTGGTGTCTCTCAGTCCCTCTCTCTCAGGGAGATATGTGTACACTGACTGGTGTCTCTCAATCCCCCTCTCTCTCAGGGAGATATCTGTACACTGACTGGTGACTCTCAGTCCCTCTCTCTCAGGGAGATGTCTGTACACTGACTGGTGTCTCTCAGTCCCTCTCTCTCAGGGAGATATCTGTACACTGACTGGTGTCTCACAGCCTCTCTATCTCTCAGGGAGATATCTGTATACTGACTGGTGTCTCTCAGTCCCTTCTCTCTCTCTCAGGGAGATATCTGTACACTGACTGGTGTCTCTCAGTCCCCTCTCTCTCAGGGAGATATCTGTATACTGACTGGTGTCTCTCAGTCCCTTCTCTCTCTCTCAGGGAGATATCTGTACACTGACTGGTGTCTCTCAGTCCCCTCTCTCTCAGGGAGATATCTGTACACTGACTGGTGTCTCTCAGTCCATCTCTCTCAGGGAGATATCTGTACACTGACTGGTGTCTCTCAGGACCTCTCCCTCTCAGGGAGATATCTGTACACTGACTAGTGTCTCTCAGTCCCCTCTCTCTCAGGGAGCTATCTGTACACTGACTGGTGTCTCTCAGTCCCTCTCTCTCAGGGAGATATCTGTACACTGACTGGTGTCTCTCAGACCCTCTCTCTCAGGGAGATATCTGTATACTGACTGGTGTCTCTCAGTCCCCTCTCTCTCAGGGAGATATCTGTACACTGACCGGTGTCTCTCAGTCCCCTCTCTCTCAGGGAGATATCTGTACACTGACTAGTGTCTCTCAGTCCCCTCTCTCTCAGGGAGATATCTGTACTCTGACTGGTGTCTCTCAGTCTCTCTCTCTCAGGGAGATATCTGTACACTGACTGGTGTCTCCACGTCCCTCTCTCTCTCAGGGAGATATCTGTACACTGACTGGTACCTCTCAGTCCGTCTCTCTCTCAGGGAGATATCTGTACACTGACTGGTGTCTCTCAGTCCCTCTCTCTCTCAGGGAGATATCTGTACACTGACTGGTGTCTCTCGGTCACTTAACTCTCAGGGAGATATCTGGAAACTGACAGGTGTCTCTCAGTCCCCTCTCTCTCAGGGAGATATCTGTACACTGACTGGTGTCTCTCAGTCCCTCTCTCTCAGGGAGATATCTGTACACTGACTGGTGTCTCTCAGTCCCTCTCTCTCAGGGAGATATCTGTACACTGACTGGTGACTCTCAGTCCCTCTCTCTCAGGGAGATATCTGTACACTGACTGGTGTCTCTCAGTCCCTCTCTACAGGGAGATATCTGTACACTGACTGGTGACTCTCAGTCCATCTCTCTCAGGGAGATGTCTGTACACTGACTGCTGTCTCTCAGTCCCTCTCTCTCAGGGAGATATCTGTACACTGACTGGTGTCTCTCAGTCCCTCTCTCTCAGGGAGATGTCTGTACACTGACTGGTGTCTCTCAGTCCCTCTCTCTCTCAGGGAGATATCTGTACACTGACTGGTGTCTCTCAGTCCCCTCTCTCTCAGGGAGATATCTTTACACTGACTGGTGTCTCTCAGTCCCTCTCTCTCTCAGGGAGATATCTGTACACTGACTGGTGTCTCTCAGTCCCTCTCTCTCAGGGAGATATCTGTACACAGACTGGTGTCTCTCAGTCCCCTCTCTCTCAGGGAGATATCTTTACACTGACTGGTGTCTCTCAGTCCCTCTCTCTCTCAGGGAGATATCTGTACACTGACTGGTGTCTCTCAGTCCCTCTCTCTCTCAGGGAGATATCTGTACACTGACTGGTGTCTCTCAGTCCCCTCTCTCTCTCAGGGAGATATCTGTACACTGACTGGTGTCTCTCAGTCCCTCTCTCTCTCAGGGAGATATCTGTACACTGACTGGTGTCTCTCAGTCCCTCTCTCTCAGGGACATATCTGTACACTGGCTGGTGTCTCTCAGTCCCTCTCTCTCAGGGAGATATCTGTATACTGACTGGTGTCTCTCAGTCCCTTCTCTCTCTCTCAGGGAGATATCTGTACACTGACTGGTGTCTCTCAGTCCCCTCTCTCACAGGGAGATATCTGTACACTGACTGGTGTCTCTCAGTCCCCTCTCTCTCAGGGAGATATCTGTACACTGACTGGTGTCTCTCAGTCCCCCTCTCTCTCAGGGAGATATCTGTACACTGACTGGTGTCTCTCAGTCCCACTCTCTCTCAGGGAGATATCTGTACACTGACTGGTGTCTCTCAGTCCCTCTCTCTCTCTCAGGGAGATATCTGTACACTGACTGGTGTCTCTCTGTCCC